>OZ038514.1:2494965-2677465 GCA_964036315.1 Acanthosepion esculentum
TGGCTGACCCTTCTCTCACTCTCTCTCTCTCTCTCTCTCTCTCTCTCTCTCTCTCTCTTTCGACTCAGGCCTTGGGCCGCTACCTCGCGCGGAGGTGAGGTAAAATCTCTCTCTTTTTCACTTAGGCCAATATGTGACCTCTCACAGATACAGCGTTTCCCAAATTCTGGGAACGCGCTAAGAACAATACACGTACGTACGAACACTTAGAACACACGCACATAATTTCTCCATATAAACTCTACGTAACTGTTCATGTCTTTGTGTAACTCGTTATTAATATATATTTGTTTACCCATGTATATCGGTCTTGTTTGTTTTCTTTGTCTTCTTTGGATTTAATTAAAGTACGACATTCTCATGTAGCTGGACCAGCCAGCAGGAAATTTTAACCTTCTGATATCTCTTCACATCTTCACCCCCACGTCCCGCTACAAGTGGACATGATTAGTGGGGGCGGAAATGTTCCCAATAAAAGGTGGGACTCTTAATAAAAGGGGATCGGGAAATCATTTAAAAGGTAAAAAATTTTAGAATTTCAGTAAAGAAATACCGAGCCATTTGCGACCCACCGTAAATGACGATGTACTCATTATTGCTGGAAAATGCTCAGGAAAAACGATGACCTGTTTACTTTTTTTAAATGGCATCAAATCAGTTTAAAAACAGTTAAAATCCCTATCTTATGATTTTTATTCTATTTTTAACATAAAAAATTGTTAATGGTTTTTAATACATAACCAGTTCACTGTTCTCTGCTTTTAAACCTAACCCCAACATATTTCATACTTCCAACAGATGGTAAATATCATACCATAGTAGAAAATGGACGGTAGATATCATACTATAATAGCACCAATTGGGCACCTCGAGGTGGCGCAATGTTAGCAAGCCTGTCTCGCTAGAACAATGAGTAGTGAGTTCGATCCTCACTGGGTGCCCTTTCTTTTGACCTTGTTCTACATCTAAGCTACGCTTGGAAAATCACTATAGTAGCATCGAACTTTTTTTAATCATAAAGTTTATCAAAGAATGGAAAAAATAAAAAAAATGAACAATGTTTTAAACAATGTAATCATAAAAACGTGCAAACAAAAACTTGAAGCAACTGTATTAATTACCGTTTCCTGTTGATCCACGATGGTGTAATCAATAGTGGATCGGAATGAGAAATCGGCAGAGCGGAGTTCGAATTCTAGTCGTATTCGTTACATTCACTTACGTGCAAATGCCATCTATTCTCTCGATAGATATGAAGAGCAAGACAGACTGCGTCCCACAGTCTTGGTTAGTCGGGATTCTTTTGCCTAGTCAGTCGTGCATCGAAAGAATATGACACGTGACACTTTGTATTCATTCTGCTGGATGCTAAAACGAACCTTGTGACACAGTCATTTCCTTATACGGTTTCTAGCCAGAAATACCCGAGTATCCCAAAACAAGCTTCAAACACCAGGACATAACCATTGATCTTACTCCTTTAAGGCTAATAAAAAGGTGCTGAACTCAGAACTCTTTGGGTCTTGTCACAGGATCCAACCAACGCCTTTATCCATTGTGCCATGTGTTCTTAAGGACACTGGTTAAGGCAGTGGAGAATTTGGAGAGGTGAATTAACAGGAGATAACTGATATCTGACATCCATTAGACATGGCATGCGGAACTAAAACAGTCTACCCCAGCGTGCGAAATAAAGGGTTAAATTCGACATTCCAACCACCTGAAGAAGGCCGGTGCGTTGTAATAAAATATGGTGACAAAGATGAGGAAAATAGTCTGAATAATGTAAATAGTGTACATAATACCTCATCTCAGAAATATAGACAGATTCATTTTACTAGTTTCTTTATAAGAATTTTTATTCCTGGTTCGATTTGGAACAAGAATTGTCCAGAGGATCCGATTGGAACATTTTTAACCATTCTCTGAACAAAAACACAAGTCTTAGAGCATTCAAGAAAGAATGGCTATGTTATTCTTTTCCACCAAGGAAGGGGAGGAGGGCTAGATAGATAGATAGATAGATAGATAGATAGATAGATAGATAGATAGATAATCGCTTAAGGCATGAAACTTCCTGTCACCAAGCAGTGTTGATTTCTATGTCTACATTATTTATATCTACAAATCCCCGATAATGAGCTCTCTTCCCCGATAAATACAGAAAAGTTTTAGCAACAAAAAATCTTGTTAGTGATGGTAATATTCATTTAACAAGTCGACAGCCCTCGCACACACACACACACACGCACACACACGCACGCACGCACACACACACGCACGCACACACACACACACACACACACACACCAATATGTATAGTGGATGCGCACTGCTGATGAGTCCCCAAAATAGGGCGAAACGGCCATTCAGTGCTTTTCTGCATTCCGATGAGGCTTCTAGGTCTAGACATGATGAATTATTATGAAAAATTATTCAAATCCTCAAACAATTATATATATATATATATATATATATATATATATATATATATATATATATATTAAATAAAAACAGACCACTTTAAGGTTCCATATAATAAATTATTTCACCACAGCCCTTTTAAAGGACAGCGGATCATCAGATTTTATTTCCAAAGGTTGAAACGAAAAATGAAAAGAAATTTACACATTTATGACGGGCAGTAATAAGTAAATGAACGAAGTGAGGGCGTGAAGGCCAATTTCAATGAACTCTATTCAACTCCAAAGCTAAGTACCCTAAAATATGTCTTCATTCATGTTGAATACAACCGTGTGAAAAACGAACTTTCTCAATTTGTTTTAGACATTTTGGAATATTACTTTGTGTCCGATGATTTAATCTGAACATTTACTCTTCTTGACAATTGATCGAAACTAGGAACTTTAAATATTTGATTCCTTTTTCTGAAATAAGTTACTGACAACTTAAAATCTGTTAATTTGTAAATAAATTCCTTATCTTGTTTCGTCAAATATAACACGTGTGTTTCCCCGTCATTATCCCTCAATACTTCAAATTCACCGTATGACGTATTTTAAAATAAAGCAATTCACCTGCAGACCCCGCTAAACATATAGAACACACCATATACTACATAAAGTTTAGGGCACCTAGAGGCGGTGTAATGGTTAGCAAGCTGGTCTCGCTAGAACAATTACGACTGAGTAATGAGTTCGATCCTCACTGGGTGCCCCATAATTTCGTCCTTGTGCCACATCCAAGCTACGCTTGGAAAATCACTATACCAGTATAAAATCACTATATCCAGTTGAAAGCTTTTAATTTTCGACTGGATAATCACCACTAACACCACACCTATGGAATTCAAACTCCAGAGCTCCCACCTTTTTACAAGTTCACCTGGAACTGTGTGTGTGTGTGTGTGTGTGTGTGTGTGTGTGTATATATATATATATATGTATATACTGTATACGTATATATATATATATGTGTGTGTGTGTGTGTGTGTGTGTGTGTGTGTGTGTGTGTGCATGTATTTAAAAAAATTAGGAGATCAGTTAATCTCCTAATTTTTTAAATTTAAAAACGTTTTTACATTTTTTTTCACACGTGTCAATACACGTGTGAAAAAAAATGTAAAAACGTTTTTAAATTTAAAAAAAAAGCACTTTTTAATACTACTGTTTCCTGGTATAACCCAACTATTTTCAATATATATATATATATATATATATATATATATATATATATATATATATATATATGTGTGTGTGTGTGTGTGTGTGTGTGTGTGTGTGTGTGAAGAAATATAGTTTTAAGGTGTGCTATATTTATGGGATAAAGTGCTCAATATCAGAGATAGAGCGTATGTAAATATAAAAGTGAACATTGAAGTCAACACTCAGAGGCGACAGGCTGTTTCATGCTAGACGCAATTGTCAGGCTGACGATTGCGTCTAGCATGAAACAGCTTGTCGCCTCTGAGTGTTGACTTCAATGTTCACTTATATATATATATATATATATATATATATATATATATATATATATATATATATATATATTGAGTTTACGGATAACAAAACTCATCAAACAAGGCGTGTAGATTTTGTGAATAAAGTTCTCAATAGTAAAAAGACAGAGCGTTAATATTGAATAAATAAATCGTCATTCAATCACTTATCTCCCTACTCAGAATTTCACAGACATAAATCCGCATCTCGAGTGTAAGATAAATCTATCAAATTTATTAACAGATGTCATAACTATTTTTATTTATTTATTCACTATGTATATATCCATATATCCACACACACACACACACAATCGCGTGCGTGCGTGACGCCTGCGCGTAGGTAATCGAATGACAAAATGGAAAATATCATTTTTCAGACTACTATTTTTTTTTAATCAGTTCACCCCAAGCAAGGATATAATGCCACTAAGATGCAAATGGATACTTGGAGAAAAAGAGAAACCGGAAATCCAATCCTAAACAGGAAACAAAGGTTAGTAAATAACATTTCAGAGTTTAGGCAGAGACGTTAGAAGTATAGAGTTGAAGTAGACTTTAGAAGGAACCAGAAACCCAATCCTAAACAGGAAACAAGGGATAAACCTCTACTCCTATTCAAAAAACCTATCTACTCCTACTGAAGGAAGAAAATAAATAAATAACATTTCAGAGTTTAGGCAGAGACATTAGAAGTATAGAGTTGAAGAAGACTTTAGAAGGAACCAGAAACCCAATCCTAAAGAGGAAACAAGGGATAAACCTCTACTCTTATTCAAAAAACCTATCTACTCCAACTGAAGGAAGAAAATAAATAAATAACATTTCAGAGTTTAGGAGGAGACGTTAGAAGTATAGAGTTGAAGTAGACTTTAGAAGGAACCAGAAACCCAATCCTAAACAGGAAACAAGGGATAAACCTCTACTCCTATTCAAAAAACCTATCTAATCCTACTGAAGGAATAAAATAAATAAATAACATTTCAGAGTTTAGGCAGAGACGTTAGAAGTATAGAGTTGAAGTAGACTTTAGAAGGAACCAGAAACCCAATCCTCAACAGGAAACAAGGGATAAACCTCTACTCCTATTCAAAAAACCTATCTACTCCTACTGAAGGAAAAAAATAAATAAATAACATTTCAGAGTTTAGGCAGAGACGTTAGAAGTATAGAGTTGAAGAAGACTTTAGAAGGAACCAGAAACCCAATCCTAAACAGGAAACAAGGGATAAACCTCTACTCCTATTCAAAAAACCTATCTACTCCTACTGAAGGAAGAAAATAAATAAATAACATTTCAGAGTTTAGTTTAGGCATTAGTTGTTGATCGTAATACGTCCAAGAATAATATCGACTTAAAGAATGCAGTTTTATTTACAAGAGAAAGTAATGTATTAAGGTGAACATGTATTGAAAGTGTACTAATTTCGGAAACTTTCACGATAAGTTTACGTCCAGGATCATAGGTTATATATCTTTCCCCCTCAAAAACTACTTCCTATACAATGTCGGTTAATTAAAAACAATAGTGATAAAAAAAAGAAAAGAATAAAGACAAAAGAGTTAAAAATCCGAAAGTGATTGTCGAATTTAAACATCTAGAAATATTTGATGTCAAAATTTATAAAACTCTAATCGTGTATGCACGTATGTGTGTTCCCGAGATACAACTTAGTCTTAAATGATACATAATACCTCAACCAATTTAGGAGCACATTGTACCTTGGACCCTTGCAAAACGCAGTGCCAAATTTCATTAAATTAGACAAGGGGTTCCTTGAGCTTGGGCCGTTTTTCTAATTTTACAGCATTTTTAGTAGGAAATTCAGTGTTTGTTTTCAGTACACATTCTTATATGAATCTTCGCATATAAACAAACACTTACATATTCCAACTATTATGTGTGTGAAAAATAATAAATATTTGTAATACATTATAACAACATTGTTAAATATATCTAACACAATATATTTATTTATACAATTCACTAAGCAGTTTTATAAACAACTACAAGAAAGGCGAAAAGCTTTGTGTCACATTTAATTGTAAATAAATTAAATAGATGCACGTTTTTTTAATTAAATGCGAGGAAGAAACAAGTATGTAATAAAAAATATACTCATTATTTTGAAAAAAAAACTACACCTGTTTTGATTTTTTATTCAAAGAACATTTTATAGAAGCAAATATAAATTATGTAATTAATAATAAAATTGATAATCATTTTGTATCATGAACTTCTTAAAAAACAGCAGGTTTATGGGTATTCAAGGTTAAATTTAAAGATGAACGTATTTTGTCAGCAATTTCTTTAATGTACAATTGTAACCAGCGTTTTTTATACTTATTTCCCTAGTGTGCATATATATATATATATATATATATATATATATATATATATATATATATATATATATATATATATGTGTGTGTGTGTGTGTGTGTGTGTGTGTGTGTGTGTGTGTATTTAGGCAGCAAATTCTCTTTTAGGCATGTGCGATTAAATAAATTATAAACATCATGTCTGCTTATTTTTAACATGATTCGTTCATATTCACGGATATTTTTCCGATTCTTATAATTAAATGATGCAAGAAATGCATTGTAACAGTGAAAATCACTTTTCCCCCCAAGTACTTTTCATCTCTTTCTGAAATCATCATCAGGGGTGCAACTGCTAAGGCAAAAACTATTTGTAGCTATCCATTACTGAATTTTTCTTTTGTGTTTAAATGCAACAGCTGACAGTTATGCTTTAGCGTGAAAAATTAGAACATGAAAAAATTATCCACTATGGAATTTTTTAATTCATGTTGCAATGTCATGGTCAAGTGCGCATTGAAGCGTGTAAACAGTTGTTTTTGAGACATTTTAGATCATTATTACAGTATTCATAGCTAATTCTATTCAGTATCGGCTTCAATTTTTTATGTAGATGGCTTCGAGGATCTGTAGTTTTAATTTGTTATTTTCTTGGTGTAGGATAGATGTGCAATCAATCAGTATTTTTCTATACTGTGAATTTGGACAGGAATGTTGGTGTAAACGTCTCGCAATATATATATATATATATATACATATATATATATATATATATATATATATATATATATATATATATATATATGTGTGTGTGTGTGTGTGTGTGTGTGTGTGTGTGTGTGTGTGTATATATATATATATATAATGAAAAACAAACACTTAAAAAAACCAGAGGTGATATTTATTTCATTGAAGTCGATAAAAAACGGCTTCAAATCTTCAGACATGTAAATCAAAAGTAAATGGAAAAATTTATATATATTCTAAAGAATTTTTTTATTTATTAATCCGATAGATTTTATCACTTTAAACGTTATTTTTTTGGATACTCATATTTGAGTAGACGCTCCGTTCATTTATTGAACAGTATATTTATTTTCGTCTACCGGTCTGAATATTCGAGATGGGTATCCACTAAAAATAATGTTTAAACTGATAAAATATGCCGAACTAATAAATAAGAAATCCATTACTTCATTTACGTACTAAACTTAGCAGATATGAACTTTCGGGGATCTGGGAAGGATTTGCACTTATCTAGCACTATTTTGCCTTGCCTGACAGGCGATACACTCTATGGCTGAGTCAGTCTAGAACACGTTGGTTCTAACAACATTTTCTTCTGAAAAAGGATGACCCAGGTTCAATTCCTACCGGAGAGTGCATATTTGCCTTTAATATTTCACGAATATTCAGGTCGGTAGATGAAAATAAATAAATAAACTGCTTAATAAATGAACGGAGAGTCTACTCAAATATGGGTATCCACTAAAAATAATGTTTAAAATAATTATATATATATATATATATATATATATATATATATATATATAATCAAATGGATAAATATAGGTAATTCCATGCTAACAATATAATATCTCGTGATAACCAGAAGTATTAAACAAACGGAGTAAACCCAAAAAATTACATCTGAGGATCGCTGATGGCTTGTAAGTCCGAGTTGTGCAACCAACGTAGGGTATTATGTATATTTTTTAAATCGTTTCACCCCAATGAAGGCGACAATGCCTCTAAAACGCAGGGGGTTACAGGGAGTGAAAGTGAATAAGAATGAGAAGATTGAAAATGGACAGTATTGAGCAAAGGAAAAAAATGAACAGGGTTCAAGAAGACATAAGATGGCGACTGACAGGTGGAAAGTGCGAGAAAAACTTTTAGAGTAGAAGTGGCGTTTGCATTTAGCTAGTTCAACAGTAAAACGGTGGAACCTAGTTGTCAATCTAGTAGTACGCTTAAATTCATGTAGTCTGGGCACCAGGAAAAAATAATACGAGCTATTGCCATGAAAATATTTGTAGAAAAGACAGAGGGAAGCCACGTCAAGTCGGTGAGAAAGTAACTGGTCAAGATCGATTGAATTGCAGACCCATCTCTGGATATTGTCAAGAATCTCGCGATACCCAACAGGAGCACCAGATTAGTTATGACTACAATATTCAATAGACGGGCGAATGGTAGATTTATAAATGTGCAAGATGGATTCTAACGAGTTTTTTTTTTTTTTGCCACGGCCCAGTGAACCAACCTTCTCCGCGGCAGACGTAGCAGTTGATTCGATATAGTCGGTCCCCTTCAAGTCAGCGGAAAAAGTGAGTCCAAGAAGGCGTAGAGTGTTGCTGGAGTTCAGCATCAGTCATCATGATGGTAGGCAGAAAAGGGTTTTCTGTGGTGATTAAATGAAAGCAGTTTTGTTTTAGAGGCGTTTAAATTTACAAGCCATTTCTTGTCCCAGTTAATCACTGATTTGAGGTACTTTTCAAGAATAGTTACCAAGTTTGTCGGGTTTGTTGGATTCACTACAAAGGTAGGAGTAGATGATAGCATCATCTGCATAAATACCTTGTTGGGAACTGATGACATCAGGGAGGTCATTGATGAAGATCAGAACAAGCGTAAATTCAAGTATAGAGTGCTGGGTGACCCCTGCGTTAGTATGAAATTATAAATTATACACACGAACGCTACTGAACAAGACAAATATACGTGAATATACATTAAACAATGAGAAAAAGCAACTCAAAAATAAAAATACCAGACTGTTTTTTTCACTTCATTATTTCATTTTCTGATGAAGTTTAAATAAATGCGAAACATTTTAAATTTACAAACCCTTCCTATTTGTTCGTTACTCTATCATATATATATATATATATATATATATATATATATATATATATATCAATAACTATCTATATATATCAATAACTATATATATATATATATATATATATATATATATATATATATATATATATATATATCAATAACTATCACATAAATAATTTTTTTACTTAGGATAACAATATCGAAAATTTGGAGTCAGTCGCTGAAATCTCCTCCTGATAAATGGACAGAACGATTAAAAAAGATTCGTCGATATATATATATATATATATATATATATATATATATATATATATATATATATATATATATATATATATATATATATATATATATATAAGAATGGATTTTTCATTTATTAATCCGACATAATTTATTTCTTAAACGTTATTTTAGTGCATACCCATACTTGAACATATATTGTTCAATATAACAGACAATGAATGTGTATATTTTTTTTCTTATTAAGTTGGTCCTTGATCTAAGCTTACGGCTCACAGGAGCCATCTTCAGAATGGTAAAAAAAAAAAATTATTTAAAAAAGTTTTCAAAATGTTGGACTTTTTTTTGTCTGTATTTTCACCCGAAATTAAAGCAAACTTACGAAGTTTAGAACGGCTCATAACCAGACATAATAGACATTCATTGTCGGCTATATTTAACAGTATATGTTTAAATAATGATCTGCTGCCCCAATACACTAAACGCATATTTGAGTAGATCTCTGTATTTATTATTAAACAGTGTATTTATTTTATTCCACCTACTGCCCTGAATATTCGAGGAATCTTAGGCAAATATTTTTCTAACAAGATTTCTCGAATATTCAGATGGAAATAAATAAATATTTTGTTTAATAAATAAACAGAGCATATTTTATCCACTAAAAATAACGATTAAGCAGTATATATATATATATATATATATATATATATATATATATATATATATATATATATATATATATATATATATATATGATGGTGATGGACTCTCCCGTCGAACTCGACGTATGAGGGCCAGACAGATCAGTTCCCAGAAACTGAAAGCCCGACACCCACACAGGATTTGATTATAGTGGTGAAGGCTTTGTGCAGGGCCATCCACACTTTTTGGAGGGACGAATACAGGGACCTGGTGCAACGAATGCCACATGGTCCCCAAACGACCCTCCGCAGGTTTTGAATTCAGAGTTGTCCTTCTCCTAGACCAGTTGCCATCCAAGGCTATAGAACCCAGTCTGTCCTGCTATTTAGTTGGAGGGAGAAGAAGAGGATTCACACCTTTCCCAAGGGTATTAGCACGTAAGTGAATGTAATGGATTCGACTGGATTCCTCAATCCAAGCCGTTATCCATTACTCCACCATGCCTCCACAATATATATATATGAAATTTAAAAATCTAAATTAAGGGAGACGTCGGGTCTGGGTCAAGCAAAAACTACCAGCCAGTATCATTGAATGGTATCAAGCTTAAGATGTTACATCAGAGTCCCACCCATTTCCAAGGTGGATATCTTAACGAAGATTTAGGTGTCAGCATTTCCATTGAGCTTACCGCGCACCTGAAACCCCAACACAATTATTTCTACACCTCACCTTCGCCTTTGCTATATAGTTGTAAACCATGAAAGGATTCGTTCGCCTTTTGACAGGGGTCGTTTTTAAGTCCTGCTGTGTGTTTCTAGGCGCGGTGGATTGATGGATAGCGGCTCGGATTGAGGAATCGGAGAGCCGAATTCGAATTCCAGTCGAATCCATTACATTCACTTACTTGCTAATACCCTTGGGAAAGGTATAAATCCCCTTCTTCCCAGCTATGAGTAAATAGCAGGACAGCCTTGGATGGCAAGTGGTCTACCGCAGAAAGAAATGGCAACCTACTGCGGGAAAAAATCTTCCTCGTCAGTCATATATCGAAAGATACATGATCGCCTAAGCGTGTATCGCGCATGGCACATAACTGACTAGGCATTTAACCATCCGCCTGACCAGAAAAGTCTGGTGGGGGAACCAGTTTAGTCGCAAATAACCCGATCATGCAACATGGATTACTCGATTAGATAGTGCAAGTAACAATCATTACTTTCAGATTTCTCAACCGCTATCCATTACACCAACGCAAATATATATATAAATCATGTCGATTTAATAAATGAAAAATCCATTCTTATAGCTAGTATATATATATATATATATATATATATATATATATATATATATATATATATATATGTACTAGCTTAAAAGGGTTCTTGATTGGGCTTTCATCACAATAGGTAAGGAGGTGTAAATGCGATAAACAACCATAGACTACCTTTTAAAAGTTCAACAATAATTCTTCTGTCGCCACTTAATTTCAAGGCAATTGATGGACGTAGGCCCTTAATAATTGTTTTTATTTCATGGTAGACTTTCGCTGGAGCTCGCAATTAATTTCGATTATTCCCAAATTTTTTTTTCCAAATTATAAAAATTATTATCATACAACCCCCCACCCAAAAACAAACAAAAAACAAAAAAAAAAACGTCGCAAAAAATCACGTAAAAAATCGCCGAAAACAATGGCAGTAATGACATCTTGGGAATCCAAAATTTCAGGATTGTGGGTCCGGATCCGGCTCGGAATATTTTTAATTTGCTCACGGGGTCGGCCTGATTCCAAAATTGTATGATGTGTTGAGTTACGGCGTCTAAAGTTGAAAAGTGTGACACAATGACATTTGCATTATATATATATATATATATATATATATATATATATATATATATATATATATATATATATATAGAGAGAGAGAGAGAGAGAGAGAGAGATGTTTAAAGGCACTAATCGACTTTACTTGGTCGTCGACGCACTCCGTAGCCAAGAGGTTAAAGCACTTCAGATCTGATGACGGTTTCCCTTAGGTCCGAATCCTTCCGGAGAGCGTATATTTTTCTCTAATAAGTTTTCTCGAATCTTGCGACCGGTAGACAAAATAAATATACTGTTTAATAAATAAACGGGGCGTCTACTTAAACACAAGTATCCACTAAAAAAGTTATATATATATATATATATGTGTGTGTGTGTGTGTGTGTGTGTGGCCTGAAGATTGTGTTCAGGCATGAAACAGATTGTCGTGAGAAAGGAACAAATAGAGAAAGACAAAATGTGAGTGAAAGAGTAAGAAAGAGAGCGAGAAAGAAAGAGGACGAGAAAGAGGAAGAAAGAGAAAGAATAAAAAAGAGAAAGAGTAAGAAATGGAACAAGAAAGACGATGAGAAAGAGAACGAGAAAGAGTAAAAAGAGTAAGAAAGGGAACGAGAAAGAAAGAGAACGAGCAAGAGTAAGAGAGAGGACGAGAAAAAAGAGAACAAGAAAGAGAAAGAGAAAAATATACGCATAGAAGCAGATAAAATTGTAAAAAACTGATAAAAATGGATGACTTCTACTCTAAATTAATAAATAGATTCATTGGTAGATAAATGAATAAGTAGAGATTTATATCGAAATACTTAGATGAACAGATTGAAAAAAATAGACAAACCGAGATAGGGTCGGACACGCGCAGATGGAAATATTTGTTTTAAAATCAAAATGAAAAAAGAAAATTACCTTCAAAACTAAAAGCCCCAACAATATTCGAGCCATGAAACTTTCCTCCAAGGTTGTGTTTTGTTTTATGTATTTGTCCTCTGCTATCTGTCTCGTAAATAATTTTATCACTGTGTAGCTCTGAGTAAAACTGTTGCTTTTATCATTTTGGGCGCTGACTCAAAAACGAAAGAAGGCTTTTCTCCACCCTTAACACACGCTTTTTCTAGAATAAGGACAGGTAACGTTTCAGATTACCTCCTACTGTCGTGACTGACTTCTTTCATCCTTACACAATTAGAAGGTAACATTATTATTTTCCTTCCTTTGGCCACACCCTTTTTTTTCGACCTCCACTAGGTTATGCAAAAAAAGAAAAAAAGAAGATTTATTTCTTAAAAGATTTATATTTCTTTATATTTCTTTTATTTAAAAACCCGTCACGCACAAATATTTTTCTTTTAATTTTTATGATTTGAATTTGTAAGCATAGAGGCGTCCCTTTTTAAAAAAAATCATCTTCGAAAGAAATGAATCAGAAAAAGATTTCAAATTAATTTACTTTTGTAAAAAAAATGTTCGTTAAAAAAAAAAAAGTGACAAGAAGCAGAACAACATTTCGAGGGCGGTGCTGAGTAATTCTCGATCTGAGTCACTTCTCAAATAATTTAATGAGGAGACATCAAAATACTGATTTTAACTAAGGAAACTTGCCGTGCCGAGAACTTTTGTGAATTCCATTGTATTTTAAAGTTTTATATTTTCAAACAAATCTTTGGAAATCTACTTGTGGAAAAGCAAGAGAAATAAGATGAAAGAAATACTAGTAAAAAAAAGAATAATAACCGACAAGGCTTTATACAAAAATTTCAGGCAAATTAAGACTATTACTACTAGGTGTAAATTGTAAAAGCAAGAGAAATAAGATGAAAGAAATACTAACCAAAAAAAAAAAAATAATTAACAATGCTTCACCTGAGAATTTCACACAACGTAAGACTTAAGATGACGACTACAAAGACTCACATATTTTAATAATTTTATAGTCCTAGACCAATTTCAGTTATGACTGTAAAATATTTACTGAAGCGATCATTAGTTAAAATATCTTAGATGAAACATTGACAATTATTATTCATTTTTGACACATTTCTTTCATCATATTTCTTTTGATTCAGTAGTAGTAATAGTTTAAAATTTGAGAATTTCTTAGATGAAGTCATGGCAATTATTATTAATGATTCATTTTCATCTTTCGCTTGCTTTCACACAAACACATACACTATATAAGAAATGACCGACCGGAGGAAACCCATTAATGAGAATTATATATATATATATATATATATATATATATTAAACATGTTGTGTTGAATGTTAAAGACAACATCGTCATTTTCTAATGAGACTTTTTATTTGAAAATGATATCGAAATAAATATTGTCCGTACGATAACCTAGTACTTTCGAACATCATTGTTCATCTTCAGGGTCAAAATTTTTTTAGTCAAATTTTTTTATTTCGATATCATTTTCAAATAAAAAATCTCATTAGAAAATATGAGAAAATTCAAAAGAAAATATGCAGGACGACGTTGTCTTTAACATTCAACACAACACGTTTAAAAGAAAAGTTGCAGCCAAATCACACACACACACACACACACACACACACACACACACACACACACATATATATATATATATATATATATATATATATATATATATATATATAAGGAGATTACACCGAAAACATGATTTTGACATATTTTCTGTGTAATATCCTAAAATAAATAATATTGCATTACATTGTATTGAGCCCTCTTTTAAATTAAATGTTACAAACGTTGGAATTGTACCCTATTCGTTTCTCATCGTCCCTGGATATATATATATATATATATATATATATATATATATATATATATATATATATATATATATATATATATATATATATATATATATATTGATAAATACACATATAACCATGTTTGTAATGCAACTCAGAGTTTCATGGCACAAATAGTAGACATTTTTACCATTTATGCCTGATTAATTGGGTAACCATGAAATTCTGAGCTACACTACAAAAGTAGGTGTATGTGTATTTATTAATTAATAACTACTTTATAGCTCTGTTTAACTACATTGAGCACTGTTTAGTTTACACCTTAAATTAAATAAATATTTGCACGTCTGCATGTTTACGTTATCACATGCACATAATGTTGCTTATATCTCGTTATTTAGTTTATGTTCACACTTATTCACATTGGTTATCATGTTTTGAAGAGCCAATCAAAAAAAAATGTCATCGAACGTTATACCAACATATCCGCGCCTTTTCATTGTGTTTTGTGCACGTTTTGGATAAAAAAAGATCGTTTTTTATATGAAGCGTGCAGAGTCTGGTTCTTCAGGGAAGCAATCAGGAAGTTATATTTTTGTAACTATTTTTATATCCACCGCGAAACGTTACATGCCAATTATTTGTGAATTTTGACTCAGGAGTGTAGCGGACCGTGGTGTGAAGATGTGAAGAGATATCTGTGGGTTAAGATTTCCTGCTAGCCGGTCCAGCTACATAGGAATGTTGGACTATAATTAAATCCAAAGAAAACAAAGAAAAACAAACAAGACCGATATACATGGGTAAACACATATATATTAATAACAAAACAAGTTAAACAAAGACATGGACTGTTACATAGAGTTTGTATGGAGAAATTATGTGTGTGTGTTGTAAGTGTTCGTACGTACGTGTATTGTTCTTAGCGCGTTCCCAGAATTTGGGAAACGCTGTATCTGTGAGAGGTCACATATTGGCCTAAGTGAAGAAGAGAGAGATTTTACCTCACCTCTGCGCGAGGTAGCGGCCTAAGTCGAAAAAGAGAGAGAGGCGGAGGGTCAGCCAGTATTTATAGCCAGACCCCTGTTGAAGGATTAAGGAAACTGAGGAGGAGCTAACTCCGACAGGAGCTCAGGCAGAAGGTTTAAAATTGTTCGGGAACGCAGGGCTCAAAGGGTTAAAACAGGCCACTATTTACTGCTCTTTAGGAAAGTCTCGTTCGTTGGTGCTATTTCTTAGTTTATATTTCATTATTCTTTTTTTCTTTTATCTGCTTTTTTCTCCATTGGTTGTTGGTTTTTTCTTTTATTTTTTCGTGCAACTGGCAGGTTTTGTGTTGGTTTTACCAATACTATTTATATAAATCCTTCCTAAAGGTAGTTGTTAACGACCAGGTCCTAGCAATCAACGGAGGCGGCCCCCAGGGATCGGTTCTCGAACCGACCCTCTTCTTTACATAAATGATCTACTTAAGAATAGACTCCAATCATTTGTGAATATCTATGCTGATGATAAAAAGGTATACCTCTAAAGCTCTAGATGACCAGATATTAGCAGTTGAATTACGATTGAACATAGCTCTAACATTTTTTTTTAGGGAAATCTGGCTCGTTACAGTGGAAACCAAACTGATCGGACCCAGAACTATCGCGAGGAATAGATGTTCTCTTAGGGATGACCTGTGCCTTGAGCGCCTATTGGGATTTACTCAACACAGACCGCAAGTGGAAGTCGTACATATGATCCCTCGCTAAAGATTCTGGAAAAATGGTCGGCTCTCTGTATCACTCCAGTAAGTGACTCCTTCTATTATCTACCTTTACAAGAGCTAGATCAGGCCCAAATGGAGTACTGTTGTCATATATGGACAAAAGCTGGACAGTTTTTACTTTCCGGTCGCTGTAAAATCCAAAAGCACCTCCACGTCCTTCTGAGTGACAAATAATTTTCCATCCTACTTCCACTGTCTCACGTCGCAAGCATCTCGCTGCTCTATCGTTATTTCCATGGAAAGTGCTCAGGCGAACTACATTCATTGGTTCCACCATGCTACGCATATTGTAGCGAATCACCATCATTCCCTCCGTATTCTATTGGTGAGATGTAAGATCCACTTGAGCGGTTTCTTCCCAAGCTTTGTGGAACCGACTCCCAAGAGGATGCTCCCCTCATCACTATAATCTTTTATCTCCCACACAGATCCGCATAAACTGTGCCTCTTACTCTGTAACCTTCTATCTCGAGTGAATCTCGGATCTTGTGCAAGGTGAACATCATTGTCAATATTACAGTAGTATATATATAATAGTATATATATAATAATATATAGTATATATATATAATAGTATATATATATAATAATATATATATATATATATATATATATATATATTATAATAAGAGATTATAATAAAAGCATATTTAACTCGCTACACAAAAGCTTTCATGTTTCAATAATATGACTTCTTCATATAATAATATATTTCCCTACTTTGTATTGTGCACTTTTTAAAAAAAGTAAATGCTACGAACGGTGGATTTTTACTCCATTTGTTTTTCTCTCATTTGGTATATATATATATATATATATATATATATATATATATATATATATATATATATATATATATATATAAAAGTGAACATTGAGTGTTGCCTTCAATGTTCACTTTTATATTTATATACGCTCTATCTCTGATATTGAGCACTTTATCCTATACATATAGCACACCTTAAAACTATATATATATATATATATATATATATATATATATATATATATATATTAATGAATATATATAATATTAATTGCACAACTCAGAGTTTCATGCCGAAGAAATTTTTAAGTGCTGGAATTATAATATTTATTATATATGATATATATATATATTATATATTATTATATATGATGTTGGGTCGACACTGATGTCGACCCAACATATAAATAGAACGAGAGAGAGAGAGAGAGAGAGAGAGAGAGAGAGAGAGAGAGAGAGAGAAATATGAATATAAACTAAATAAAGAGATATTAACAACTATATATGCGTGTGTTAACGTACGCATATATATATATATATATATATATATATATATATATATATATATATCCGGTTTAAAACAGAGCATTTGCTTAAATACTTGTATCTATAAAAAGAACGTTAAACATATCATAAATGTCTTTAAATAAATTGTCCGATTTTGTCCAATTCAAAAATATATGTCGTCATTTGTTTACATTTGATACGCTAGAGCAGATATGAATAGGAGAGATTCAAGGAAGATTTAAGTTTAAAGATAGTAAAATCGACCTTGCTAATGACGGTTCCGTATAGGATACAGGTTCGATACCTGTCGGAGAACGAAAATTTTCTATGAAAATTTCTCGGACATTCTGGCCGGTAAATGTTATTTAAATTTAATACTGTTTATTATAAAACAGAGCATTTGCTTAAAAAGAACGTTAAACATATCATAAATGTCTTTAAATAAATTGTCGGACTTTGTCCAATTCAAAAATATATATATATATGTGCAGACTTTTGGCAAAACGTGATATTGTCCAAAAGAACGGCTAAATTAAGAGTTCTTAATACAATTTACATAAACATAAATGTAGGGCAAGTCCTTACAGCGCGACTGCAAGCACTTGCTGCCTGACGAAGCCATCTTGGTAGAAACCATAGTTTCAGGAAGGTCAGTATTTCAGATAATATATATATATATATATTATTTAAGATATTAAATCAAAAACATGTATAAAATCGCTATACAGTTGCAATCGTGTTTCGGCGCATATCAATGCGTCTACTCAGGCGATTGTTTTACGTCATTATATATATATATATATATATGCATATATATATGAATATATATATATATTAATATATATATATATATATATATATATATATATATATATATATATATATATATATATATATATATCGTGATCTTTAATCGAGTTCGATTGGCAATTGACTCGAATGATAATAGTTAATAGTTCGTATCAGTTGATACGTCTGACGTTGATACGTGGCTACAGTAGTTGAAACAACAAAACAAGTAAGGTGATAAAAGTAAAATGAAAATGAGGTGAGAGATTAGAATTTATTGTAAAAACACCGAACTGGTTTGAATCTATCAATTTGATAATAAAATTGAACGTACGACGTTAATGAGCAGTACAAAAATGCTACATAAGAATGTCGGCGAAAAAGTAGTGTCTCTATAGGTTTGGTTAAAACATTTGACTTCATGTCACCAATTGTTGGGTTATTTAATTTTGTATGGGGTACCCAGTTGGAATAGTACTGGCTACTAAGTAGTAATAGTCAACCAGACTAACATTGCCCCATTATAATATATATATATATATATATATATATATATATATATATATATATATAATGTATTATATATATATAAATAATATATAATATATATAATATATATATTATATAATATATATATATATATAATATATATATTTTATAATATATATAATATATATATATTATATAATATATATATAATATATATATATATTATATAATACATATATATATATATATATATATATATATATATATATATATATATATATATATATATATATATATATATATAATACATATTTAAAATCCCTAAAGTACACACTACATTACTACCTAGGTTTCAAACGTTTCACGCTTTTGCGATCATAGAGACAAACTCAAAGTTTGTCTGATGATCGCAAAAGCGTGAAACCCAGGGTCACTAACTCATATCCGTACAAGTGAATATGTTAGCTCTATCACTGATATTGAGCAATTTCCAATAAGTACTGCGCATATAAAATAATAATAAGAATAATAATATATATATGTATTAATATATATATATATATATATATATATATATATATATATATATATATATATATATATATTAATACATATACATATTATTATTATTGTTATTATAAGAGAGCAGAAGTGTTGAAACAAAATGTCTATTTTTGTAGTGATTTTATAACATATTTATGTTATAATATTTAAATAAATAATTATATATATATATATATATATATATATAGCATAAAAACCAGATCGTCATGATTACTGGCTTGAAACCTATGTAAATATAGATTACACTGGTGATATACCAAAACAAGAAAATAAAAAAGTAAAAATATTGAGTCATATGATGCTCTACGTTATTGATACTAAAATGCCGATCTAAAGAAGAAAAATTCGTGATAAAGGTTTCATTTAACAAAAAAAATACCTATTAATTGAGTCATTATGGTGCAGTTCGTTGATCACGCCAGTTGTCGTGTAGTCTCAATGCTGACCGAAACATCGAACACATCGACATTCAATAGGAGCCTAGATTCAACTGGTATTCCGTCTCTGTCGTAGATTCTGCGTTTTGAGCGAAGAGACAGTACGTTCCCCCAACAGAATAACCGCTTTTTCCTGCCACAGGTGATGCCACCTGCAGTGACTCCTTAACAAATAAAATCCTGTCTATAAAAGGCCTCTCTATTCTCCTGTCTGCCTATTACCAAGGCCTGCCTATTACCAAGGTCTGCCTATTCTCTGGCTTACCTATTACTAAAGTCTGCCTATTACCAAGACCTTCCTATTACCAAGGCCTGTCTATTACCAAGGCCTGTCTATTCTCCGGCTTGCCTATTACCAAGGCCTGCCTATTACCCAGGACTGTCTATTCTCTGGCTTGCCTATTACCAAGGCCTGCCTATTATCCAGGCGTCTATTCTGCCTGCCTATTACCAAGGCCTATTACCAAGGACTGCCTATTACCCAGGCCTGCCTATTCTCCTGCCTGCTTATTACCAAGGCCTGGTTATTACCCAGGCTTACCTATTCTCCTACTTGCCTATTACCCAAGCTTGCCTATTACACAGGCTTGTCAACCGTTAAACTAGCACTATTCCCTGTGTGATCAACGTTTCTATCAAGTTCAAAAAATAGAAACAAAAATCTTTAAATCAAAAGTTACCTTCTTCTCTACATATTTATCCGAAAGGTCGCATGTATGCATTGTTTTATGTGTCTGTCTAGAGTTATAAGAATGTTTTATTTTTCAAACACAGTCAGCACAGTGTGGCCGTGTTCATAGTTGATATTATTGAGTGTTGACCTTTTCTTTTTTATTAATAATCCTTCCATTATCTTTTTGCCTTTTTGTACATGTGGATGACACTATTATATTTTCAACGAGTATGTTGCCGATGGAGTTTGGTAGGATTTCATGTGTATTTAAATGAGACCTAATTGAGTTACGGTTAGAGAGATGTAATACGAGTCTTCTTACATTCCTATAACTCTATATACATGCATAAAACAATCCATACATTCAGTTAAAAGAAAGAAAATCCTCCTTGACAATGGAATGGCCGAAAACTCTAGGATATATCGAATATTTGAACAATGCCTAGAAAAGAAATTATAAGAACACAAGAAAAATGAAATAAAAACTTAACTTGTCAGTCGCATTCAATGATACATGTATAAAAGAGAGATTATATGAAAATAACATTTCTTAAAATTTAGTTTGTTTCCTTTTGTTCACACTTGTTCACTCACACATTCTCTCATATATAGCGACATAAATAAGCAATGATTAAGTGCAATGATTCTTGAAATTTTAAACTTTCATCGAAAGTAATATTTTCATCATTTTAAACCATTGGCAATTTTCACTAAGGAAGATCAGATGTGTAAATAAATTTTGCTTTAAAAACCGGAAACATTCATAATGTTTTTCCCTGGAGAAGAAATATATTTATTTATTATTTTTTCTTTTTGCATTTTCAATTGAATTAATTAGAATAAATTAGAAATGAATCACACAAAGTGACATCTGTTAATAACAGTCATCTGCATTCATATTATACCAAGACTTTAATTATGAAAAAGTCTTTTCTCCAAAGAAAAAAAAAATCAACTTCCCACTTTCTAAGGTAGACGTTTGCGCGCATGGCTTTCTGTAGTGAAAATGACACTTGCATTGGAAAATGACCATGAATCTTTTTAGTAGTGCCTTGTCTCATGCAACCCATTAGTTGAAAAAGGTTGCCCATGCCTGCTTTAAACCGAAACTACTAAACAGTTTTTATTGTTTTCTGACCGACTTCGTTATTCGTCCTTCCAACAGTAAAATAGCATAAAAAGGTTATTCAAAGCAGAGAAATTCAACTTTGATCTTCAGAAATTTAAATGCAATATCAATCGTCCTCTTCTGTTTTCTTGAATCCTGTTCTTTTATAACCCTCCCCCAAGAACCGGTTCTATAAAGGCAGGTAATCTTTAGGAACCTGTTCTGCTTATTTTCTTTTCAATCTGTGAATGGAAACAAGTCACTTTATAGTATCAAAAAGAATTAAACCATTTTGATAATTTAATAGAGAACATTTATTTATTAAGATATTTCAAGATTGAAATTCTGTTCTCATCATGTTCAGAATTATGATGCTTTTTGACTCTAGTGCCATCAACTGTGTTATGGTTTCTTAGCCACATTAGAACTGAATCTCTGTAGTCCCAAAGATCCAATGGAAGACCTATCAAACTTATCACTAGATTTGACACATTTTAACTTCAAGACGATTTCTTTTGTCAGAATAAATTATGTTCATCACAGAAAACCCTCTTTCAGACTCCGCAAAACATACAGAAATGACATTAATTATATTTTTTAGCTATTATATATCGGCTATTAATATATGAGATTTTTTTCGGATAAACTAACAACCGGCTTGCTAAACTTTTATAATTTTAAGAATCGGTTCACGCGAACCGATATGATACCACTACTGATTGTAGTTATTCGCATCTCCCTCGAGGACAAAATGTGATAAGATCAGTTTAATGTTGGGTTCTACACGCGTACGTGTCGGCAAAGAAAACTTGCCTAGTCACCACAAAAGCGTCGGAGAAACCACCACCACACTGTTCTGTTAGTGCAATGGATATGTACTACTATGGTGAATACGAAATAATAATAACTCCCTTTACCCACTCCGTTCAAATTCGAGCGAGCTGAGAAAAAGACGAAAACAAATTCGCGAGCCTATGTGAAATTTTCTGTGACCAATGAAAATCTTGTCTTCACAGGAATTAACCATTGAGCCTAGAAAAAGAAAGAAAATAAATAGCGAACCTATGCGAAAAACCTTTTGATATAAATGAGGAAAAAATCAAATCAAAAAGAGAAGAGCGTCCCAAGTCATTTGAAAAGTTTCATTTCTGTTCACGCGTCCAGTGTTCAGATTTTCGCCAGTGTCAAATTACTAGCTAATTATATTATCGGCCTTAATTAAGCACTTGGCACTCCGAAGGACTTTATTTCAACTATGCAAGAAAACCGAGTATTTCAAACTATCTCTCTTCGTCTACTTTTGAACGTATGCAACCGTATATCCCTTCTGTGAGCAATGAACTCTCTTGCCTTTGTTTTAAACATTTTTGATATTATTTTGTGTCAGATCATTTAATTTGTTGTATGAACGTTTCCTCTTCATGAAAATTCATTAAATCTACGGCCTTTTAAAATTTCTGATTTATTTTCCTGAAACGATCTGATGACACAACTTTAAATAAAATTCGTAAATAAATCCCCAATCTTGTTTTGTTAAAATTACCCGTGTGTTTCCTCGTCATTATTCTCAGCCACCATTAACCTTCTTGGCGTGGGTAAATCAATTGTTCATTTTAACCGAGAAGCCCCATGCTACTATACTACACTGGAGTTTGAATCCACGCGATAAGAAATCGATTCATTTATACAAGGGGTTCCAAACCTTTTTCGGCTCATGGCCCACTTTGAACCCAGAATATTTCTATGACCTATGAAATTACTATAGTGTAAAAAATAACTTCCATTTTACAGTGAATATATCCAATAAAGATATAACTATGTCTATTTATTGGATACGCACAATTTTACAAGCATTTAAAACATTTCGCATCTCCAATGAAACGACCATTTATTATCGATATTTATTTTTACAATGTTTCCTATATATGGCACAAAACAAAAAACGGTATTTTCAATGCCTGACTAATTAAAAGTTATTCAAACACTAAGTAATTAGTCAAATTTCATAATCTAAATATATTAAAATTATTTATATACGTTTAATTTCATTAATTTAAGAACTAGTAGTCAATAAAAGCTCCATGAACCATTCAATAACCTGTGACCCATATATTAGCGCAGTGGCCCAGTAAAAATTATAAAATTTCTGTGACACACTTGAAATTTGCCTCAGCCCATTTGGGCCATCTGGTCATAGGTTGGGAAACACTGATTTATACCGTATTTCTCTCAAAGGCAAAACATCGCTTATCCTAACCAAAAGAGAAGGTCGGTAACGCAAGGCCCTTTTTTAAAGGTGGGAATCCATCTATACTTGTGTGTCAGACAAGAAAATTGCTCAGTTCTATCAGCATATAGCCTGAGGCGTCTGGAAGTACTCCTGACTAACCTCTTAGTCCAGTAGGGAGGTTCTGGATGAGAGATATATCGCTAGAAACTCGGTCGCTTTCATCTGTGCTGTGTCACGTCCAAAGATAAGACGCAGCCTATCCGAATCGAAAAGTTGCTAACGAGAAAAAATTGTACTGTATTAAAAAATTTTTAAATTTGTTTATTCTGACAAAGCTATTTTAAAAAACGAAACGTTATGCACTGTTTTACAAAAGATTCCATGAATTTTTTCTTAGAAGCGAAGCAATGACGTAATAAAATTTTCGACGAATTGTGGGTGTGTATAACCTCATCAGAGGGTTTGGTATTTCCGTCTTTACACACCTGCAACAACAACAATGGGGATTCCTAATACTTTAAATAGTATGACGGTGCTAGACAATCACCTCACAGAGGAAGAGAAGACTAGATGCAACAGAGATGTGGTTCTACAGAGGATACTGAGAATACCATGGACAGGGCGCGTAAGTAACAAAGAAGACTTAAGGAAAATGGAAACAAAAAAGAGACAGCTGAAATGTTTTTGGATATATGAGGAAAGATAGCTTGGAGACGTTGACACCCACAAGACATATCGAAGGCCAAATAGGACGGAAGAAGGTAGAGGATCTCATACCTGACAAGATATAAAGTTGTGGGTAGCCATGATCACCCACGAAGGGATACAGCACATATAAAATGATAGTAAACATACAATATGAATTAAAACCAGGTCTTCCGAGAAAAGCTTTACCAGGGGTACAGATTTCCTTCGGGCCACTTTTTTTTGTTAGTCATCCAGTTGTCCGGAATGTTTATGCGCCATGTCTTTTCAGGACGTGGAAGATAACGGCTCTCCACAACTTTCTATTTTTTTTTTTACCATCCATTGTTTAGTAGGTTACTGTCCCCTCTGTTTCGATGGCTTTTAGTATGTCCTGTGAGTGTTAAATTCTTCTGAACCTCTTTCCTCGGGCTCAGTGAAATAATGGATATCGATTCGGGTTAGAGAATCAGAGAGCCGAGTTCGAATTCGAGTCGAGTTCATTATGTTCACTTACGGACAAGTACCCTTGGGAAAGATATAAATCCATCTCTTCTCTCCCGCCCCGCAATGGTAAAATAGCAGGACATGTTTGGGTGGTCTCTAGGTCAAGGACAACCCTGAATTCACTAAGGGTTAAACAGCCTCACCAACCCGCAATTGGCCAAGCGTGGTGAGTACGGCTACCTCCCATCCCAGAAACAATGGCCAATTAGGGAAGGAGTTCCTTAAACAGGATTGAGTAGGTCCAGGATTTGGATTTCTTTACTGGAGAAGGCCACTCAAGATAAAAGGTTATTGTTCAAAAGCTAATGAGGAATAAGGCGTGTGATACGAATGAAAGAGGAGGTGGTAAGATGTGAAAATTATTGGGGATAAGGAGACTAGGCAACGATTGGTCCTTGGCTTGGAGTGTTCAGGGAAGTACCCAGGCGGGAGTCTGGCCAACAATGTGGCAGTTCTTGAGAAAAAGCTTCTAAAGAAAGAAAGAAAAACAGAAAGAAAGAAAGAAAGAAACAAAAAGAGAGAGAAAGAGAAAGAAAAAAGAGAAAGAAATAGAAAAAAGAAAAAGGAATAAAGAAAAAAGAAAAGGAGAAAATGAGGGAAAAAAGAAGAAAAAATGAAAAAAGAAAAAGAAGAAAAAAGAAGGAAAAGCAAAAGAAGGAAAAAAGAAAATAGAAGAAAAAAAGAAGGGAAAATAGAAAGGAATAAAGAAGAAGTAAAAAAGAAATGAAGGAAAAAAGAAGGAAAAGAAGGGAAAGAGAAAAAGTAGAAAAAAGAAGGAAAAAGAAAAGGAAAAAGAAAAGAAGGGAGAAAGAAGAAAAAAGGAAAAAGGAGGGGAAAAAAAGAAAAAGAACGATAGTAACTAGAAGAACAAAGAGAAGAAGCGTACAACAAGAACGATAATAAGAATAACTCGAAGAAAAAGAAAACGAAATTTTCCTACTTTTTCAGCCATATGTTACCGATAGTAATTGTCTTGACGTTCAGACTTTCTGGCCGAACTACTCGAAGGTCGCAACAATGGAATTTGTTTCAAGCA
Organism: Acanthosepion esculentum; assembly: GCA_964036315.1. NCBI lineage: Eukaryota > Metazoa > Mollusca > Cephalopoda > Sepiida > Sepiidae > Acanthosepion > Acanthosepion esculentum. The sequence goes on from OZ038514.1 coordinate 2,521,106, forward strand.
ACAACCACGGTGTCCTTTTTTCTTTTTATTCACTGGCTGTTTGTTAAGGTTTACAGTCCCAACCCCTCTGAATAGTGATTTTTGCAAGCGTAGCTTAGATGTGGCACAAGTAGGGGATACCCAATGAGTATCTAACTCACTTTAATCAGTCGTAATCGTTCTAGCGAGACAAGCTTGCTAACCACTACACGGCCTCGAGGTGCCCCACCAGCTCTGAATAAGTTGAAGTCAACACCCACATTTTAAAAAAAATTTTATTTTTATTTATTTTTTTAAAAATCGCCACATAAATAGACGTTGAGGAAATAAGTTTGTTTTTTCGTCCTTGTGAATTATATATATGGCGGCGGAGGCGAAAGAAAGATAGACCAATCAAACGAAAGGCTGTGTTAACAGCGTCTGTGCTAAGAAGCAGTTCAGTTGGCCGAACAGATGGAGGTATTGATAAGTTTCTGTTGCTAAAACATCTCATTTCTTATTTAATTCCGATCGATACCACTGTCACAAAAGCCTTAGTTGAAATGGTGTTAAGTTATAAAATAAGGAACATATTATTGCTTGCTTTAGTCACCATCTTGCCAACACTAAGATAACTTGACCAACTGGAAGAGGCTCACCGGTTTAATGCAAGAGTACATCTTCAAATTTCTTTTTTTTTCTTTCTTTCCTTGATGCACTTCTTTTGTTTACAGATCGTGACATCTATCAGAGAGATGAAATTTAAATTTTTATTATTGCATTATTCCAAAATTTTAACACATCAGCAGATAGCTATTAATGTCAAAAATTGAGCACAAAATAGTTAGTAATTAAAAAAATTAGTAATTAAAGAATAATTTTAAATTTATTGATTAATAAAATCAGAAGAGTCAGAATCGCTTTTGTGTCCGAATTTTCGTAAGAATCTTTGAGTAGTTCTTAAGTTTGCTTTAAATTCTTTTTTTCATCGTTTTCATCAAAATTATGATTAGAAGAAAAAACATAACATCCTTCGCGACAGCCATTCTTTTTGATAATCTTCTATCTCTAACAAAAGAGCGTATTTCAAATATTGCATCATGTGATATTCCTTTTAGGTCTTTTCCATGGGATGCTAACAGATATTAAAAGTTTAAAAAATAACCATAAATTCGTAAAAAATGCGTACATTGTCGAAAATTCCTCTTTCCACAGTATTTGTGGTATGTTATAATGTTTATTACTTAAACAATGATAATACTGAATAATTTTTTTAAGCATTAGTATGTTTAATTACATCGCCGGAATAGCTGTCGCGATCTGTTAATTTAATCCAAGAAAAAATAATTATACGCCTATGCAAGAGTGCTCTTCACAGGGCAACTATTTAACTACTGACGTTTTCTTAAATTTCAAAATTTATTTGCGTCCCTCGTCGTCTGAGGCCAAAGTGAACAACGCCCCACCCCCTAAGGTTTGCGTCTTGGTCCCATCCTTTTTTTACTGTACAAAAATGATCTGCCTAAGAGTATACTCCGATCATTTGTGAATATCTATGCTGATGATACTACGGTATATGGGGGGCACCTCCCTAACTCTAGATAACACGGAGCCTGGCAGCTGATCTCGACTATGACCGCGCTTTAACAGCTTAGCGGGGGAACAACTGGCCAGTCACATTCAGTGCTTCAAAAACCAAACTAGTGACGTTCCATCATCACCGAGCGGACCCTGAATTTTCGGCCAACGGAATAAATGGATGTTCTCGCAGGGAGACACCTATTGGGACTTAGGCTCAGCACTGACTTCTAATGGAACTCGTAAATACGATCCACCGTTAAAGATGCTGGAAAAATGGACAGTCCCCTCTACTGATTCAGTATGTACCTGACCCCTCCTGCTTTCCTCTACCTTTACAAAGAGCCAGATCAGGCCGAGAATAGAATACTGCTGCCATATATGGGCAGGGGTTTCTCAATCTTCACTTTCCAGTCGTGATAGAATCTAAAAGCGTCACTGCGTCCTTGTTGGTGATGAATTATTTTCTACCCTACAACTCCTTCCCCCACTATATATTGCAAGGCACCCCTTGTTCTTGTGCTATTTCCATGGAAAGTGCTCAGACGAACTACATTCCTTAGTTCCACTTGTTCTTGTATTGTAGAGAGCCACCCTCATTCCTTGCGTATTCCTCTGGGGAGATGTAAGTTCCATCCGAGAAGCTTATTCCTACGAATCGCTGCTTTGTGGAACCGTCTCCCAGAGGGATGCTTCCCCAATCGATACAATCAAGTCTAGGTTGACCGTTATCTCCCCCACATATCCCCATAAACTGTGTCTCTTACATTATTGTAAAAAATCATCAAGCTTTTATTTAAAAGTTCACCCTGTACAAAGTCCGGTGGTCATTCGAGTTAGAGAGTTACGTTAGGTGACAGTTAGTACGGATAGGAGAGGATAGTAACGGTTAACTCTAGACTTGAACAGGTTAAGATTGTAGTGATTGGGGAAACATCCTCTTGGGAGTCTGTTCCATAGGGCACTGGTTTGCGGGAAGAAGCTGTTTGAGTGGAACTTACTTCTCACCAATGGGTAGTTTATATGGATAGGAGAGGAAGATAACGGTTAACTCTAGACTTGAACAGGTTCAGATTGTAGTGATTGGGGAAACATCCTCTTGGGAGTCTGTTCCATAGGGCAGTGGTTTGCAGGAAGAAGCTGTTTGAGTGAAACTTACTTCTCACCAATGGGTAGTTTATATGGATAGGAGAGGAAGATAACGGTTAACTCTAGACTTGAACAGGTTCAGATTGTAGTGATTGGGGAAACATCCTCTTGGGAGTCTGTTCCATAGGGCAGTGGTTTGTGTGAAGAAGCTGTTTGAGTGGAACTTACTTCTCACCAATGGGTAGTTTATATGGATAGGAGAGGAAGATAACGGTTAACTCTAGACTTGAACAGGTTAAGATTGTAGTGATTGGGGAAACATCCTCTTGGGAGTCTGTTCCATAGGGCAGTGGTTTGTGGGAAGAAGCTGTTTGAGTGGAACTTACTTCTCACCAATGGGTAGTTTATATGGATAGGAGAGGAAGATAACGGTTAACTCTAGACTTGAACAGGTTCAGATTGTAGTGATTGGGGAAACACCCTCTTGGGAGTCTGTTCCATAGGGCAGTGGTTTGTGGGAAGAAGCTGTTTGAGTGGAACTTACTTCTCACCAATGGGTAGTTTATATGGATAGGAGAGGAAGATAACGGTTAACTCTAGACTTGAACAGGTTCAGATTGTAGTGATTGGGGAAACATCCTCTTGGGAGTCTGTTCCATAGGGCAGTGGTTTGTGGGAAGAAGCTGTTTGAGTGGAACTTACTTCTCACCAATGGGTAGTTTATATGGATAGGAGAGGAAGATAACGGTTAACTCTAGACTTGAACAGGTTAAGATTGTAGTGATTGGGGAAACATCCTCTTGGGAGTCTGTTCCATAGGGCAGTGGTTTGCAGGAAGAAGCTGTTTGAGTGGAACTTACTACTCACCAATGGGTAGTTTATATGGATAGGAGAGGAAGATAACGGTTAACTCTAGACTTGAACAGGTTCAGATTGTAGTGATTGGGGAAACATCCTCTTGGGAGTCTGTTCCATAGGGCAGTGGTTTGTGGGAAGAAGCTGTTTGAGTGGAACTTACTTCTCACCAATGGGTAGTTTATATGGATAGGAGAGGAACATAACGGTTAACTCTAGACTTGAACAGGTTCAGATTGTAGTGATTGGGGAAACACCCTCTTGGGAGTCTGTTCCATAGGGCAGTGGTTTGTGGGAAGAAGCTGTTTGAGTGGAACTTACTTCTCACCAATGGGTAGTTTATATGGATAGGAGAGGAAGATAACGGTTAACTCTAGACTTGAACAGGTTAAGATTGTAGTGATTGGGGAAACATCCTCTTGGGAGTCTGTTCCATAGGGCAGTGGTTTGCAGGAAGAAGCTGTTTGAGTGGAACTTACTACTCACCAATGGGTAGTTTATATGGATAGGAGAGGAAGATAACGGTTAACTCTAGACTTGAACAGGTTCAGATTGTAGTGATTGGGGAAACACCCTCTTGGGAGTCTGTTCCATAGGGCAGTGGTTTGTGGGAAGAAGCTGTTTGAGTGGAACTTACTTCTCACCAATGGGTAGTTTATATGGATAGGAGAGGAAGATAACGGTTAACGCTAGACTTGAACAGGTTAAGATTGTAGTGATTGGGGAAACATCCTCTTGGGAGTCTGTTCCATAGGGCAGTGGTTTGTGGGAAGAAGCTGTTTGAGTGGAACTTACTTCTCACCAATGGGTAGTTTATATGGATAGGAGAGGAACATAACGGTTAACTCTAGACTTGAACAGGTTCAGATTGTAGTGATTGGGGAAACACCCTCTTGGGAGTCTGTTCCATAGGGCAGTGGTTTGTGGGAAGAAGCTGTTTGAGTGGAACTTACTTCTCACCAATGGGTAGTTTATATGGATAGGAGAGGAAGATAACGGTTAACGCTAGACTTGAACAGGTTAAGATTGTAGTGATTGGGGAAACATCCTCTTGGGAGTCTGTTCCATAGGGCAGTGGTTTGTGGGAAGAAGCTGTTTGAGTGGAACTTACTTCTCACCAATGGGTAGTTTATATGGATAGGAGAGGAAGATAACGGTTAACTCTAGACTTGAACAGGTTAAGATTGTAGTGATTGGGGAAACATCCTCTTGGGAGTCTGTTCCATAGGGCAGTGGTTTGCAGGAAGAAGCTGTTTGAGTGGAACTTACTACTCACCAATGGGTAGTTTATATGGATAGGAGAGGAAGATAACGGTTAACTCTAGACTTGAACAGGTTCAGATTGTAGTGATTGGGGAAACATCCTCTTGGGAGTCTGTTCCATAGGGCAGTGGTTTGTGGGAAGAAGCTGTTTGAGTGGAACTTACTTCTCACCAATGGGTAGTTTATATGGATAGGAGAGGAACATAACGGTTAACTCTAGACTTGAACAGGTTCAGATTGTAGTGATTGGGGAAACACCCTCTTGGGAGTCTGTTCCATAGGGCAGTGGTTTGCAGGAAGAAGCTGTTTGAGTGGAACTTACTTCTCACCAATGTGTTGTTTATATGGATAGGAGAGGATAGTAACGGTTAGCCCTAGACGGGAACAGGTTAAGATTGTAGTGATTGGGGAAACATCTTGGAAGTCGGTTCCACAGGGCAGTGGTTCACGGGAAGCTGTTCGATTGGAACTTACTTCTCACCGATGGAATACGGAGGAAATGTGCATGGTTTGCCGCTATGTAAGTGGTATGGCGGGTTCTTGTCGTGAATGTTAGGCGGAACCAAGGAATGTAGTTCTTCCTTGTACTTTCCATGACATTTGCGATAGAGCAGCGAGAGGCTTGCCACATCCCACCTGTGAGAGAGAGGTTGGAGGGTGGAAGATAATTCGTCACCCATAAGGACTCGGAGATACTTTTGGACTCTATCGAGACAGGCAAGTGACCACTAGGCAGCTCCTGCCCAAATATGATAGCAGTACTTCATTTTAAACCTAATCTGGCTCTTGTTAGGGGATAGCCCATCGAGTCAGTTACTTACTGGAGCGGGACAAGAAAACAGCCGTTTTCTTCTCGATCGATTTTATTTGAAGGTGTGCAAGTGTTTCATTCTGTGTATCTTGAAAACTATATGCTGAATGCACGACAAAGAAATTTAAAACATTCTATAAACAGGTCTTTTCACATTTCTCAAAAGCTGTAATAAAACGATTTCAAATTCATTGAGGAATAGAATTATCGCTTTTGTATAACAATATTTTTTCGAGGTGGTGGTGTCGTCAGGGTAGATATAAAATACGTATCTACGATATTTTGACAATTTTTACTCATATCCACGAAATCACCGCTTTGTACAGTAGATCAAGTAGCTTTTTCGCTCTTTAGAAAATCATCATTGCACTCGGGGTGAAAGCTGGGTATGATATACGTACTCAATAAAAAGTAGATTAATAGCTTTTACCATTTTTTGAGCATTTAGTTTTTAAAACTACATGCTGAAACATGTACATAAATATCAGTATTTATTGCTCGCCTTTTTCCCAGCGAGTCCACATACACACTGACTTGCCCAGGGATTGAACTTACAGTTACTATGTCACTACGAACCAATACTTTAATGCACTAGGCTATTGTCCTGTAGGTCTACGGGATGATATGCCTGGTCTTGGGTAGTGGGTTGAGGACAGTCTACCCACGTAGATTAAATAAAGGGTTCAGAATTCACCGAGATTGCCCAGATCGATATACACCTGATGAAGTCCGGAGGGAACAACGGCCGAAGCGTTGTGATAACAACAACAAAGATGAGGACAATAGTCCAAATATAAATAGAATAAATAATGATGACACCTCGTCCCAGAAATTCTGACAGAAATTGATTTTAAAACTTGAATTTATATAATGGAAAAATTCATAAAATTTAAGGATTCTCATCAAAAACTGTAAATGCTTGCAGTCATATCACGTTGAAACGAACGATTACCGAAGTTAAGCAACGTCGAGCCTGGCCAGTACCTAGTTGGGTGATCGTTTGGGAATATCCGGTACTGTAATCTTGGATGTGCAAGTGGTGTAATTGATAATGGTTTGGAATTATTAATTGGAGAACAGAGTTCAAATTCCAGTCGGGTTCGGAGCGGCTATATTTACACTGTAACAGCAGCAAGAAAACTAGCTCGATTAAGATCAAACTTCGATCATGTGACCACAATAGTACCAACGATAAGCACACATGAAGAGAAGGCAGTGTGGCAAACCTAAAGATGTGTTATAGCAAAACTGCGCATAACCATAAATATAAACCTAAACCAGCCCTCCAAAAATCACCGAAACCTTTAAATATCTCCTTCTCCAACATCCGTGGCATTCGAACCAACTTATGCAGTGTGGAATCTTTTCTCATTGCAAAGTTCCCGGATATACTGGCCCTGTGTGAGACCAATCTTGACTCCTCTATCCCTTCCTCTGATCTCTCGATCCCTGGATACCTTCCTCTCCTCAGAAAAGACTCTCTAACCCACATGCATGGCCTTGGTGTCTACGTCAAGGACCATCACCCTCTGGCTAGAGAGTGCTCTCTCGAATCGCCGGATCATTCGTACTTATGTCTTCGGCTATCTCTTCTCAATGCTGTAAGCTATCTTTTCTTCCTCTATCGCTCTCCATCCTCTCAGGACTGTGGTATACTCGATGGCATTTCTGACAGCATAGACAAGGCCCTCTCTCTCCATCCGTTCGCTCACATATTTGTGTTTGGCGATTTTAACGCCCATCACAACAAGTGGCTTAAGAATGCTAATACCGACCTCGCAGGCATCCATACTCTCAACTTTTCAGTCTCTCAATCCCTCACACAGATAATTGATTTCCCCACGCGTTTTGCTTACAACCGGGACTGTAAGGCCTAACTCCTCGACCTGTGTTTTACCTCCATCCCGAGTCTTGTAGTGCCACGCAGCTCTGTCCTATCGGTAACTCCGATCATGCTGTAGTGTCTGTTAGTATCTCCTTCAGCCCCACCCCCTGCAAGGAGCCTCCTACCACCAGAACCTCATTCTGCTACTAACGGGCTGACTGGGGCTCGTTTTGTGATTTCCTCCGCGATGTCCCCTGGGATGCTATATTTAAGCTCCCCATTCAATAATGTGCTTCAGGGGTCTGAAAGCGTCGTTTCCAGCTTTAACCCAGGAAGAGACCCCTTCCTGGGTTAAAGCTGGAATCGACGCTTTCATCCCCTCAAGGAAATTCAAGGTCAAACCGCGCTCCTCCCCTTGGTTCACAGCTGCTTGCTCAGCCGCCATTGCCCATAGGAACCACTTCTTCCACCGTTTTCGTAGTGATATGTCTGACTGTAATAGACGCCTATTTACCTCTGCCCGTAACGAGTGTAAGCGTATCCTCGACGAAGCCAAGTCACTATTTGCTGCTCGGATGAAGGAACGTATTGCATCTCGCAAATTCGGCTCCAAAGATTATTGGCGTCTCTGCAAGAGCGTTCTGAACAATAGCAAACCCTCCATTACTCCCCTGTTCAATCGGTTTGAGGTCCTGACCACCTCTACCGACAAGGATGAATGCTTTGCTCGGAAGTTTTCTTCCAATTCAACGTTAGACTCTTCCGGGGTACCCATGCCCGATTTCCCTCCCAAAACCGAGGCCCTTTTGAACGGATTGCACATATCCCCGTCGTTGGTATTGGGCATTATTTCTAACTTAGATCACCACAAGGCTACTGGTGGTGACGGGATACCGATCCACAGCCGATGTGCTTACGGCTATCACTGAATTTGTCTACCAAGCTATTCATAATAACGGTGAAGCTCGTGCCGTGGCCCTAGACATCTCCAAAGCGTTTGATAGAGTTTGGCATGCCGGCCTTCTTCGCAAGCTCCAGAGTTATGGTATCACAGGTCGATTGCTTTACCTAATACAATCATTCCTGTCAAACCGTGAATTGAAGGTCGTTCTCAATGGATTCATCTCCAGCTCCTATCCCACTAACGCAGGTGTTCCTCGAGGCTCCATCCTTGGCCCTACTCTGTTCCTTATATTCATAAACGACCTTCCTGACGCCATAGACTCCCAAGTCGGCATCTATGCTGACGAGACCACAATTTACTCCTGCCTCAAACACAAATCTAGTGATGCTGACAAAGTTAACCTGGCAGTTCAAATAGAAAAGGACCCCTAATCGGTTGTGAACTGGGGCGAGAAATGGATGGTTAACTTTAACGCCTCTAAAACAAAACTGCTCTCTATTAACCACCACAAGGATCCATCCCTGCATCCCATTAGAATGTCTGAAGACCAACTTCTCGAGAGCTCCTCTCTGCGGCTGCTCGGTCTCACGCTGTCCGCTGATCTGAGATGGAACAAATACATCGAGTCAGTTGTATCATCCACCGTAAGGAAAGTTGGTTCCCTGTGCCGAGCCAGGAAATTTTTCTCTCCGGAATCGATCCTCCAAATCTATAAATCGACCATTCGCCCTTTCATGGAGTATTGCTGCCATATATGGTCTGGAGCCCCTGCAGTTTGCCTCAGGGTTCTTGATAAGATCCAGAGACGGATATGCAATGTAATTGGCCCTGATCTATCATCTCGTCTGCGGTCGCTCTCTCACAGACGCGTCGTTGCCTCCCTCTGTCTTTTTTTACAAGTACTTTCACGGTAATTGCTCCGAGGAGCTGCTTTCGCTTGTCCCTAGGCCTCATGAATTTAAACGTCCTACGAGGCTGGCATCCCGTTCCCACCCCTTCACCGTTGAAACTGTTAGATGTAGACGTCTCTTCTACTCCAATATCTTCATGTCTCGCACATCTCGCCTGTGGAACTCCCTTCCCTATTCCTGTTTCCCTGACAAATACAATCTCAAACTATTTAAGTGTAACGTCAATCGACTTCTCCAGTTGCCTTGATCTGTCCACTTCCCGTCTTCACATCCTTTCACCTTTCATTCCTATCTGCTCTCGCTCCAAATCTTCTGTAACCCCCCTTGCCTTGATCGATCCAAAACCTTTCTCCACATCCTCTCCTTTACCACTCCTATCTGCTCTTCCTCCAAACCTTCTGTAACCCCTTGCGTGCTAGTGGCCTCCAGCCTTGCTTGGGGTGATAAGCTTAAAAAAAAATTGTTTATTTATCCACGTAGTTATCAGGGAAGCATCCTCTCGGGAGTATGCTCCACAGTTCTGGGAAAGAAGCAGTCTGGAAGATCTGAGCTTGTCGGAGTAAGGAATGTAATTCGTTCGAACATCTGTCATCGTAATCGCGATAAAGTAGTGAGAGTATGTTGAACCGGTTTGATCTTTCCAGAGGATTTTGGAATTTAATTTTTTTATGAGAAGGATTGTCGGTGTGTTTTACTTAGGAATCATAGATTAGGTGGTTTTTACCTTGGTGGGATGTATCTCTTTGGAACTTTGACAAGAAAGAATCTTCCTTAGAAGACGATCGGATCTGAGATCTTTGTTATCTGCACAATTGGGGTTCCATAGGTGATATATGTGAAGACCGAGTGTTTACTCCTTTCCATAAATTATCAAGTTGGGATCGAATATATTGAAATAAAATTAAAGATGCTTACATTTATGAATAAAAGAGGTCATTGTACATTTAATTCGGTATTTAATTTCAATACTTTGAACTTCTTGCAAAGTTATTAAATCATGATCGTCGGTTCTTCATTAACCTGGCCAATAATAAGGCCGCCATAGAATGGCGAAATCATACAAACCTTTACTCAAACCATTGAAGAGGTTAGTTACATAAATAAAAATTCAGGACTTAGAAGGTCCATTGTTTAATTATTAACAATTGCGAAAAAAAAACAAAAAAAACTGTTAGTGCAAATTTACAACACCTGCATTCCCAAGCGGTCACCCATCTGAGTACTGATCAGGTTCGAGGTTGTTTAACTTCGGTGATCAGATGAAAACCGGTATTTCAATTTGATATCGCCGTTTGTTTGTTTTGTTTAATGGCATAATAACTCCTAGTGAGTCATCTGATAATGGCATAATAACTCCTAGTGAGTCATCTAATAATGGCATAATAACTCCTAGTGAGTCATCTAATAATGGCATAATAACTCCTAGTGAGTCATCTAATGCTAAAGCATGTAGGGTTGACATTTATATTTGTTTTATTATTATTTCGTACTGAAATTGAGTTCTTTTTTAACATTATAGTCGTATCAAAAGTAGTAGTTAGTTTTTGTATTTATAAACTGTACTTAATGTTAAAAGTTAAAAGGTCTTTTCAGATTTTGGTGTTTCTTTTAAGAATTTAAAAATGTTATCTGGATTGACCCTGGTAAAAAGTCGTTTCAGGTTATTTGTTTGATAATATTTGATTTGGGCTAGTTTCAGGTTCTTACATGTTGTCAGTATATGACTTAGTGTGTATTTATCTTGGCATGTCATGCATATTAGAATTTTCCTCCCTTTTAGTGGTTATGAGTGCGTAATAGAAACGTGTGATATGACCGTATGCCTGCTATAATTGATTGGTGGGGGTGGGGAAATGGTTTAAAAAAAACTTTGACGACTAAATAATGTTGTTTTGTAATTATCAAATTTATGACTAGAAAATTTGCTACATTTTTAAATTCAACAATTTGAGGGAAGAGAGTGGTTCCATGTTGCTTTCTGTACTATTCAAACTTGTCTTTTTCTTAGATTAGTTAACAAACCCTGGTCTGCCCTGTTTAATTTACCTAGAGATGGAGGGAGAGTTCATACCTTTCCTAAGGGTATGAATTTAAAGTGAACACAAACTCTGAACCTGGCTGGCTGATTCCATTGTCCATACTGTCTAATCATTAGATCATAGAACTCAAAAGAGCTTATCTTCAATCTAGGACAGAGTTTTCCAATTTTTTTTGTATTGGTGAAATGCTTTTTAAAAGTATAATTTTTAATTAAATGAGTCATCCCATCATCCCACAATATAGAAATCATTAGATGCACTTAAAAGAGAATAGGACTTGCAAGAAATTCATATTGCAAAATGGCAAGATTAGATAGAAAATTATAGATTGTTTTTACTCTTTATATGCTTCGAAATTAAACCCGTTGTTAGATATCAACAGAGTTTGTTGGTGTGTACGTTGAAATTAGTTATCAGTAAAGAAGTTACCACGGCTGCGATAATCTTTCACCAGGAAATCTCTGCAGAATCACAACGACCACCGGGCGAAATCCAAGTTGAATCTGGTTACCTCTCAGCTTGCTGATGTCAACATATGACGGCCGTGAAGATCAGAATATCACCGTTAAGAATACGACATTTTTGGTGGCGCTGAGATAAGGGACGGCGGATTGACGGACCAAAACAAAGGCGACCAACAACACCAGCGACCGTCCGGACAACGGGGCTACTATACTAATATATATTATTATACTAATATATATTATTATACTAATATATATTATTATTTCACAATTTTTGAAACAAAATGATCGGGCACAAATCAAGGACTACAAATGATAGACTAATGGAAAATACATTTATTGAAAGGTAAAAGGATACTATTTTAGGACCTGCAAGCATTTAGTCTCAAACATGAACCAAAAATATCAAGAAGAGCCCGAGAGTACATCTTTCACAAGTCCGCCGTTCAGTTGAAGGCAGTGATGAATGCAAAGTTGTTGATAAGGCGTGTGCATTTCTTCTGGGTGATCGCTTGAATCTTCTCAGTGATGACTGCCTTCAATGTAGCAATTGTGTTAGTGTTTTCCTGATACTTGTTCTCCTTGGGGTACCCCCAGAGGAAGGAATCTGGGGGGTTCAGGTCCGGAGAATGAGGCTCTCATTCCACTTCAGCTTTTCAGCTCCAAACTTTTCATGGAGCCATGCCATGGTAACATTAGCAATGTGAGGAGGAGCACCATCTTGCTGGAACCACTCACCAAGGTCCTCACGTTCCTCAAATACTCCCCATCTGAGAGGCCGCTCTTCAACAATTGTGAAACACCCTGTATATATAGTGATATCTCATCCATTTAGCAGAGTGGGTAAAGGACTAGGTATTATTATCATTAGAGTTATGTCCCCTTGAAGGCATACTGCAAATCAATGCGATAACTCATTTTCAACATGGTTGCCCATTTACAAGCATATCCATCTGTTGATGTCCATTTGTGTTTCTTCAACGCTCCAACGCGGGCATTAATTACACTTATCCCCGGCCTTTGGAACAGGAGTAAAGGTTTATCTCTTGTTCCCTGTTTACGATTGAGTTTCGAGTTCCTGCTAAAGTCTTTTTAGTCTCTTTCATTCCCAGTAGCGTCTTACATCTTAGTGGCATTATCGCCTTGCTTGGAGTGAATTGATTAAAAAAGGTAAGTTCAAGTATATATGTGTCCTACCTGAGCCACCTACTGTTTTGAATTCAGAGTTATCCACCGATTGTAGTTACAAACCACGGCTAGAATCTAGTCTACCTTTCTATTTAACCCTCAGCTATTGATATTGTTGTGGATTCCGGGATGAAATCCGGTATCAAATAATAACAAACGCCAAGAATGAATATAGGAAATAAATGTATTAACGTAATAATACAAACTGGTAATGCAGGTTAGTAGTTCCAGGAATGCGGGGTTAGTAGACAAATATATATATATAGTCTTTGGTATCGACGTATCGCTGTATGACTTCTTACTGAGTCTACGTGCTTGTTACTGTGACTCTTGCCGCTACGTTATTCTACTCGACCGACTCTACGTTCTACTACTGTCCGACTTGACGTACTGTTCGGGTATTCACTGGCAGTAGTATATGTATACCTTGGGTGAGTCCATTTGTGTAAAAAGGGGAGACCCCTCAACAGATATATTGACTTACTAAGAGTAAATAAGATGTAACGTGTAGCGTCAGATTAGGATCGAACTCGCTACTCAGTCGTAATTGATGTAGCGAGTGAAAGTTTACTAATCATAATACTACGTCGAAATGCTCAATGGAAGATGTGATTTAGTAATTTAGAAGCTTATGAATATATATTTGACTCATTCTGCTTTAGTACTGAAAAACGTTTATTTTATTGTGATGGATGGTTACAAGCGAGAGGAGAGATGGGATGTGCTTGTTTTATTAGCACAGTGTAAAATGCTAAAAGTTTTAATATCGGCATATAGCATTGAACGTAGTTGTTTATGCTTAAAATAAGCAAAGGTGGGATAGTCTGTGACACGACAAATCGTTTGTTATTTAGTTTTGTGTGTTACAAAGACATCAGTATTTGTTTATTATTATTGTTATTATTTGAATCGGCCTTTAATGCGCTTATTCAACGAATAAAAGCTCAAAGAGAGAAAAAGAATTTCTTAGTGTCATGATTTTATTTTAAAGTATGTTTAAGTTTAAATTAAATGTTACCCTTGAAATCGTTAAAACGTAGACACAATTCCATGACATAATTGCCTTTTTTAGTAAATTGCCAGATTATTATTATTCTTTATGTACCGTGTCCCTTCAGGACGTAGATGATCATGCCTCTTAACAACTTCCTGTCCTTTATAGCGCTGAATAAATTTTATGTTTTTGACATTTTATCTAAACCTTGTTCCGTCTTCCATTTACTCAAGCTCACTACTATGCATTGTTTTCATCTGACCCTCATGCTTTCAATCTGTCCTGTAAGTATCTAATTTCCTCATTATGTGATTCAACTGCCTCTTCCTTATGTTAAGTATTAGCTTCCTTTTTGTTTCCACTTTCTCTAAAACCTCGTCGTTGCTCACATGTTCGGTCCATGGCATCCTCACCATCCTTCTGTAGAAACTTCAACCGCCTCTTCCTGATGTTAAGTATAAGTTTCCTTTTTGTTTCCATCTTCTGTAAACCATTCTCATTGCTCACATGTTCTGCCCATGGTATTCTTAGTATCTTTCTGTAGAACCACATTTCTATTGCTTCAAGTTTTTTCTTCATCTGTGAGGAGATTGTCCAGCATTCACTGCCGTATAGGAGAACATGTAACAGTTCCGTACTCTTTTCTTTATTTCTAAGGCGGGTTTTTCTCTTTTTTAATACTGTGCTTAGCTTTTGGAAGGCATCTTTAACCATCCCAATGCCCTTCGGATTTCAGCGTCGCACTTGTCGTGCTCTGTTAAAACACTTCCCAGATGTTTACAGTTTTGCACTTGTTTGATTTTGGTATTTCTCATTTGTAATTTGCATTTTAGGCTCATTCTTTTGCTAACAACCATGCAATCTGTTTTCTTGCAGTTGTTGTTTTGTCCTTTCTTCTAACTTCTGTAGGAGTTCTTGTAGTTTTCTTCCCGTGTTTTTTCTTCTTCTTTCGGACACTACGTGGCATAAGTTCTTCCTGACACCATGTGGCGTGATTTACGCGTATTAAATTACTGGAGGGAGAATGAAGAGAAGATGAAGTATTTGACTGTTTGTTTTGATGTCCAAACGTAGAGGCAATTCTAAATTACAATCAATATATAAACTGATCCCTCACTTTGTGGCCGCACTAATTTCTATACGTTTAGTATTTGATTGATTCATTCATTTTCTACGGCTTATCAACCTTTTGCAGGTTGTTTAAAGCCAGAAAATATTTTTACATTGTAAGAATATTTAGTGGTAATAATGATTTAGTGATACAAATCTTGTTAATTAACATATAGCTGGGGGGAGAAGAGATGGATTTATACCTAAACAGAATGTGATGAACAAACAAGAAATTATAATGTTGGGGATCAATTCTGTATTACAATCAATATATAAATTGATCCTCATTTTATGGCCACGGTAGTTTATATTCCAGAGAATGTAAATAAATCTATAAGACATGTCTATATAGCTAATCCGTATTTGATTAAACATTTGTAGATTGTAAGAATTATTTTTTGTGATAATAATCGCTTAGTGTTAGAAGTTTTACTAATTTATCCATAGCTGGGGGAGCATAAGTGAATTCATGCCTTTCTCAAGGGTATTTGCGTATAAGTGAATATAAAAAACACAACGGGAATTCGAACTCGGCCCTTCGATTAACAACTCCGAACCATTATCCATTACATTACACGCATATCCAAGCTGACAGCACCTGGTATCCCCAATATAGGTACTGGCCAAGCTCGACGTTGCTTATCTTCGGTGATCGTACAGGAACCAGTGTTTCAACGTGATGTGGCCGTAAGCCCACATATTACTAACAGAACGTTATGTAAAACTCCTTGTGATGATTTACCTCCTTAGATAAGCAAGTGTAGAAAATATGGCTACACTATTACAGTTATGGTGAGAAAAGGCATTGAGCGAGTAAATCCTGAACCAAAGATCATCCTTATTTGGAAATTGTGAACTGGCGCTACAGCATCAGAAACAAAGAACTGTATCAAATAAAAGAAACCACACCATTTGAGGACTACCAACAGCAGTAACAACTAAAATGGATAGCACATGTAACTCAAAAAGAAAATTAGGACATGAGCAAGATGTTGACATTCCACATCACATCAAATAAAAGGTTAGGAAGGAAACCCCCATCAATACTGGAAAGAGCGATAATAGATATTGGACTTGTTTTCCTAAAAAAGTGTTTTAAGAGAAAGATTTTATAAATTTAAACCGGAAAGAGTAACGGCTACTCGGTCAATGTATGTCGAATGTTTCCTTATAAGGAAACGGATATGTTTCCTTATGAGGAATTTTTCCTTATAAGGAAACGGCTAATATTACCATTGCCACTACCATATGGAATTTGTACATAAAAAATCAATACAGAATATATATAAATGACATCATGTATTGATAATAGATAACTCATGGCTCTCCACAATTTCCTGTCCTTTGCAGCTCTTAGTAAATTTTCTCTTTTATTGATATTTCTCCTAAATTCTGTTTTGCCATCCATTTACACAAACTATCTTCTTATATGTGCCATGTCCATTCAGAACATAAGCGATCATGGCTCTCCACAATTTCTTGTCCTTTGTAGTGCTTAATAAATTTTGTCCTTTTGTTATCTCTCCGAAATTTTGCTATGCCAACCATTTATTCAAGCTCGCTAGATAGATTATGTGTTGATTTTCCTCTTAGCCTCCTTGCCTACAAATTTCCTCTGAACACCCTTGCCTACAATTTCTCCTGAGCCCCCTTGCCTACAATTTTCCTCTGAGCCCCCTTGCCTACAATTTTCCTCTGAGCCCCCTTGCCTACAATTTTCTTAAGCGCCCCTCTTGGTTACAATTTTCCTCTGAGTTCCCTTGTTTACAATTTCTTCTGTGAGTATAAAATTCCCCAAGCCTCTTTTCCGAATTATGCGCCCCAGAAATTTTGAACTAGCTCTTCCTGTTAAATATAACTGTACTTTTGTTTCTATTTTCTCTGAAGCTTTTTCATTGCTCACATGTTCGGTTCATGGTATTCACAGCATCCTTCTGTAGAACCACGTTTCTGCTGCTTCAAGTCTATTCTTCATCAACTGTCCAGAATTCACTGCCATGTTGGAGGACTGATATTGCGTAACAATTCAGTCCTTTTTTATTTCTTTCTAACAAAATTTTCCTGTTTCTTAATACTTTGCCTAGCTTTTAGAAAACATCTTTCGCTATTCCAATCTGCCTTCGGATATTACTGCAGAACTTTCCGTCCTCTGTTAAAACACTTTCCAGATATTATTTTTGAATCGATGTCCTCCCATCCAAGGTAGTAAAGCCACTAAGGCACAATGGGTTGCTGGTCGTAGAAGAATTAGAAAACAGAGACACTACTAAGGAGCGAGAACAAAAGAAGAGTAATCAGGAGGACAGCGATTGAGATTGCATTTAAATTTTTGAACATTAAAGTTGACTGGAAAGATGGAGCCGGAAGGGAGTTAACATAGAACTTACGGTTACATCTCGCCAACTCAACTGTGAATTGATGAGACCTCGTCGCTAGTCTAGTACTGTGCTTAACTTCATAAAGTCTAGGTACCATAGCGAAGAGCTCACCCGAACAATTGCCATGAAAGTATTTATAGAAAAGGCACAAGTAAGCAACTTTACGGCGGTGTTGAAAGTGACTGAAGCCGAAATGCCGGATAAGGACCAATAATATTGTTGATTCTTCTCTGGATTCTTTCAAGGATCCCTAAATATATAGCAAGAGCATCGGACCATATGTGACAGCAATATTCAATTCATGAACGAATGGTAGACTTACCAACTTTCTGAGCAGCTGATCCATCAATGGATTTTAATTGTTGTTCTTGTTTGATTTTGATTTTGGTATTACCCATTTATAATTTGTATGTTCGGCTGTCCCTTTTGCAAACAACCACATTTAAAAGTATTAAAACTTTATTTATGAATCGCATTTACGTCTTAACGTATAAACACTATGAATCTTAAAATAAAAATTAATATTAATAAAGTGTAACTTGGATCGGTGTGTTCAAACTGAATATTAGGCTTGAATTTCATGGTTCTATCCCTCTAGGTATTACCTCTCCATTGGGAGGAGAATGGAATCATTACTAGGCGACTGAGGTGTCTCCAAAAAGAGACGTGCCTAGGCTTGAGCATTCCCCGAGAGTGAGGGGATGCATAAATACCTACTATAAAGTGTGGCTTTACCCAACTCGATCAGCTGTTACTCTTGAAGTAACGCTGATATCCAACTTGGTATGTAACTGTTTAAATAAAATTTCTATAAGTTTATAAACTTCGCCGAGTAATGACGCATCCAGCAAGGGCCATGTGTCAATTTTACGGCATTATGACGGTATCAAGGACTAGACATTCTCCCGTCAAGATGGACGTGTTATACTCTGCCTCAAATTAGATCTCTTTCTGATTCACTCTACATATCGGTCAGAAGGCTAAAAAAGCAAAACCAAAAATTTTAAAAAATCGTCCTCTGCACAGGAGCTCTGAGCATCACATCCGGCCCACAAAACAAATCCCATCAAAAAGATATAAATTGCAATATAAAAGAAGCCAACCAAGAACGTTGCCGCCAAAGAAAAACACGAGAAAAAAGATGAGTTAATGAGCCACCATATTTGCTTTTAAGAACGCCGTTCGTAAGCAACTGAGTCATTCTCGGCGAATGGGAAAGTTTGGACTATTCCAACATCGGCCTCTCTCAACATCCATACGGGGACATCGGTCAACCAACTCGATACACGCATCAACACCAGACCCTACGAACTCTACTCTTACTCCAAGTCGTTTTCCTTGCTCACAAAGAGACAATCCGTTCACATCCACCGTATCGGCAATCCAAAGAATTTTATATTAACACTTCTTGTCGTATTTTGCTTTCACCTCACCGGCGTTACTTGTTTCGTTTCTTCTCTCGTGTAACCATACGCGTGTTTATAACGAACGGTTGTAATTTTAATGAGGCTCCATGTTTTGAACGTCTTTTGAGATTCAAGTTCATGCCAGGCCTCAAGTGAAGCCATTGTTAAGTATGCTGGAAAAACGGTTGGCTTTTTCTACTGCCGCAAAGCACATAAGTCTGTTATGATCCATGATGATGATGATGATGATGATGATGATATTTCATCATTCTAGAAATAAAGATCTGAAATTTCATCATTCTAAAAACAACCTTTCCACCCCAAGCAGTGTGGTAGAAGCAGTTGTAAAAAGAACAAAACAGACGTATCTTCTTCGCTGCGGGAAAATCCAGTTTTGACGGTTTCAAAAGTTTCCCTTAACCACAACATTTTCGGAACACTTATAAACAGGTAAGCCCAAATTTTAACAAAACAAAAAGAGACAATAACCCTGAAAACATTTAACGCACACAAAATGAATACTGTAAACAACATTCGCGAACAGAAAAACACACATTCATGTCATTAATTTCAATACGTGTCTTAAAGCCTCATTGTTGTTTGTTAGTGTTGTACATTCTATTCATTTCATTTCCAGTATAAAAACAGAGAAAAGAAATACTCTATCGACTATTAATACTCTATTAATACTCTATCGACTATTAATATATACAACACGGGGTAACTTATATTGACACCCCCAACAATCCACCTCGTTACAAGTCTTTCTGTTGTTCTTTCGTTACAGGAGTTTGATTAGACCAAAATTAAAGTATTTCTGCCATGTTTCGTTCGAAGTTGCTTAATTATATAGAACACTTTTAGAGTTCAAAATGAATCAGTCTTGTGGGTGGGTGGATTTATTCGGAGATTTATTTACAGGTTCTTTCCAGCAGATGTGCAGCATGACAAAAGCCTTTCACTATTCTATCGCTATTTCTATGGCAAATGTTTACTCACTCATTGATTCCATCGCTTTAGGATCTGCCATCATATGTCGACGGAGTCGAATCACGGACATTTCCTCACGTAGTTGTCTTCTACTTCGGGGAGCAAAATCCTGCGTGAATGCTTTCCCGGACATCACAATATTAACCTCTTCAAGTCACGAGCCGATCGCTATCATAATACAATTATCATAATCCTAACTTCCTTCTGCCCCACTAAACGCCGGATTCAGTAACGCTCTACCATGAGTGGTGCTTGAGCCTTGTACTAGGTAAACTATACAGGGTGTCCATAAAGTTCGTGTGCACTTTAAAAAATTATAACTTTATTTGTATTTGCGATAGAAATAATCTGTAAAAAGTGTTATAAAGTTTAATGTACCTAGTTTTAAGTATAGCTAAAATAACTAATGTGATTTCAGGCATTACTGTAAATCAGTTGGCAAATGTTTTCCGTTAACTGCAAAATCGTATTACCCTTTGTATTGCTAATGATGGAAGACATGTGGAAACTTAAATAAAATTTCAATAAAACCTTAAAAATATAGATTTACTTCTTTCTAATCCTTTTTACAAAGTATTTCTATCGCACTAAGTGCACACGAACTTTATGGACACCCTGTATATAAAAACTTTTAATGATTAGTAAGATAAATTTGCTACTCATTATGCCACAAGGAGGCGACCAACATCACAAAATGATTTTCTTGAAATTAAACTTAACACTGATAATTTCCCTAAATCGTATAGGAACTTGTAATACGTCTAAGTAATTCAGATATACTCGATCGGCCATTGTAACAGTTGTAGTTTATTTAATAGGAGTAGATAGGTCCGCCTATCGTTCGGTTCACACTTGACCCCGTCCTTTTAAACAGGAGTAGAAATTTATCCCTTCTTTCCGGTTTAGGATTGGGTTTCCGGTTCCTTCTAAATTCTTCTCATTCTCTTTCACTTCAAGAAGCCTCTTGCGTCTTAAAAGCGTTATCACTTTACATGGATTGATTGAAACGAAATATCACAGTTATTGATTAAAAATCCGGTCAGATTGAACTCTTTAGCCTTGGTTAACAACTCGTCAAGAAGGGTAACTCGAAATTCAAAACCCGAGGCGAGCTTTTCGGGGACTTCGCAGCTTACTTGAAAGTGTTTTTCATCTGTGACTGGTTCTGCACAATCATTCAACATTCTAATCATTTCGTA
Source organism: Acanthosepion esculentum (assembly GCA_964036315.1). Taxonomy (NCBI): domain Eukaryota; kingdom Metazoa; phylum Mollusca; class Cephalopoda; order Sepiida; family Sepiidae; genus Acanthosepion; species Acanthosepion esculentum. The sequence continues at coordinate 2,542,068 of OZ038514.1, forward strand.
TGCATTGGTAGTCTAACGGTTCAACTCTAAGAACAGAATTGGTAGATCATCATAAACCGTAATCATGACTGCCATATTCTAACGTTTCTATGTGTTATTTACACCATTTATATATATATATATATATATATATATATATATATATATATATATATATATATATATATATATATATATAATAGAGCCAGAATTATCCTGATGATCCGTTAGGTGAAACCTAGGTAGATAGGTTCTGGCTCTTTAGGTATTCCTGATTTTTTTTTTAGCATTCAACCCCAAGCAAGGCGGGAAGCCACTAGCACGCAAGGGGTTACAGAATTGGAGCGAGAACAAAGAGGAGTGATAGAGGAAAGGATGAAGAGAAGGTTGGGAGATAGATCAGGGCATCTGGAGACGTCGATTGACGTTACATTTGAATAGTTGGAGATTATAGCCATCAGGAAAACAAGAAATGGGGAGTGAGTTCCACAGGCGAGAAGTGCGAGACATGAAGCTATTGGAGTAGAAGAGACGGCTACATTTAACAGTTTTGACAGTGAAAGGGTGAGAGCGAGTTGCCAGCCTAGTTGGACGCTTAAATTCATGAAGTCTGGGAACCAGCGAAAGCAGCTCATCAGAGCAGTTACCGTGAAAGTATTTATAAAAAAGACAGAGGGAGGCAACGGCACGTCTGTGAGAGAGCGGCTGCAGACGAGATGCCAGATCAGGGCCAATTACATTGCATATCCGTCTTTGGATTTTATCGATGACCTTTAGACAATTAGGGGCTCCAGACCATATATGGCAGCAATACTCCATGCCAGGGCGAATGGTTAGTTTTTTCTTTTTTCAATGTTTTTTTTTCATGATATCAGTTTTTCTAATATTTTTTATTTACAAATTGTAAAATATGGTAGATGTGGCAGAACTTCCCGACCGAGCTCTTTCTTTGTATCCACGAGTAGCCTTGCGTCGGGCGAGTAAACTGGTGGCAATGGAGGAGCGCTTGATTTTGTTTCTCTCGGTCAATGAGTGTGGCCCCCATGCGCCGTGTTTCTGGACCTTTCTCACTGTGTGTAGATGACGAGCGACAGTAACACGAGAGCTTGCCATCTTCTGAGCCAATTTCCTAGGGGGTGGGGGTCTGGCGCGTTTCTTCTTTAAACAACACGTGCAATCTGTTCCAGTCAAACTGAACAGGTCGACTAGAACGCGGAGTGTCTGTGAGTTCGTACTCCCCTTCCCCCCTTGAAACGGAGAAAACAATTTCTGTGCTATTCTGTCTGTCGGTAATGAAGTCATCGTGGTACACAGCACAAATGTCTCCGGTATCTTTGTGACCTTGATTACAATCAAGGAGATGTCGAACATGCTCATTCATGTCTACTTGGCATTCCATCTTAAAGGGGTTTCTAAGCTGAAATAAAATTTCAATAACATTAGACAACAGATTCAAAGGATGGCTAGAGTTAAGTTAATAGGCCACAAAAGGTTATTCTTCGAGATCATTCACAGAACATCAGAACAATATATATATATATATATATATATATATATATATATATATATATAACTCTAATCAAATACAAACTTAGATGTTGATATGGCCTTAAACAAAACAACCAATGAACCAAATGCCAACTAATTTTTCCTTTCTCAACATAATATTCCCTTTGTTGAAAGCCTTTACATTTTCTAGTGTTCGTTTCAGTTTAGAATTATTTTTAATTTTCATCAACATCAAATCGGTTCGTTTAGCTCAAATTGGCAGCCCATCTCAAGAGTGACTTAAAATATGTTGTTAACCGGGGCAAGAAACGGTTTGTTAATTTTAACGCCTCCAAAACTAAACAGCTTTCTATTAATCACCCGAGAGAGTCCCTTTCTAAAGCCTTCCATCATCAGAAGAATGATTCGTTGCGCCTTCTCGGGATAACGTTCTCTGCTGACATAAAATGGAAAGATTATATTGACTCAATTGCTAGGTCTGCTGCTAGGAAAATTGGTTCACTGTGTCGTGCGAGACAATTTTTCTCGTCAGCAAAACATATTACATATTTATAAGTCTACCGTTTGTCCTTGTTTTGAATATTGCTGCTACATATGGTCCTCAAGGTCACATGGCTCAGTAGGTAAAAGCGTTGGTTAGATCCAGTGACTAACCCAAAGAGTTGTGAGTTCAATACCAGGCTACAGCAGTGGTGAACCAAAGATTGGAGAGTTGAGTTAAAGGGAAATAACTTAGACATCCGGGAGAGGCATGGCACGTGGAACTAGAACACTTTACCCCTGTAGACGAAATAAAGGGTTCGGTTCGAAATTCAAATCACCTGAAGAAGGCCGGAGCGTACAACGGCCGAAACGTTGTGAATATGGCAATGAAGATGAGGATAACAGTCCGAATAATGTAAATAATGTAAGTAATCATAATACCTCATCTGAGAGATATAGACAGATATTAAGTAAGCGCCCATAAAAAACGGCTGCTTTATCTCTAAAAGCTTGATGTATGTCCATGAAATTTAATTTCTTTCTAATTACCGTATTTTCCGGCTTACAAGACGCTGCGGCTTGGAAGACGCACCCTAATATTGGAAAGAAATTTCTAAGCAAAAAAAGTCATTCTCATACAGCAACACATTCACCATACATCACATACTGGCGCCACGTATTGTTTACATTACTCACTCTGTCCGATTTTGTTTGCATGACATTGACATACTAGTCAAGAGCAGAAAGGCTCCCACCGCTGTTAGTGGCGCAGCTCCAGGAAGGTTTATAGTCTTGGAAATACTTGTAACAGCTAAGACTGCGGTTACATCATATAAGATGCTGAATTAGATAGATAACTAACATCATACTGTAATGACCCAACATACAAATCCATGTCCCTATCAGTCAAGCCTGGGCGTTACCTTACATTCGTCTTGGAAGACGCACACGTATTTTTCAGGGTATTTTTTAGGGAAAAAATGCGTCTTGTAAACCGGAAAATACGGTACTTTACTTTTTCTTTTTCTTAACAAAGAGAACAATACCAGTCAAGTGTAGGACGCGGACGAATATGTTGGTTTATCAAACAAGAAGCAAGAATTTAGATCCTCCATTTCTATATGAGACAATTTTCTGCATAATCTTCATACAAGGGTTGCGGACAGGGCATGTTCAAGGGGTCCTAACCTTGAAATTATGACACCGGACCCCCTACTCTATCTCAATTTTCAATAAGGTAGTATTCATATAAAATATAAATTTTATTCTAGCCTAATTATGTACAATAATGGATCATATGCAATATAGGTGAACAATTCAATTAAAAGAATTGAAAATAAATACAATGTATGTAAATACAAATTAGAGACATGTCATCTTAAATACAAATTAGAGACATGTCATCTTAAATACAAATTAGAGACATGTCATCTTAAATACAAATTAGAGACATGTCATCTTAAATACAAATTAGAGACATGTCATAAGAGATCATTCCATCTTAAGTCAACAATGTTTTGCGGCAATATTTAAAATCGACTTGAGATTTTTCTTGTTAAAATTTGAATAATTTTAACACATTCAACATTAGGGATAAAACTAGTTAATTTTATATAATGTTTTGTTTTCGATACTTAGCATGAGTAAAACAGATTCACGGATTTGGGCGCCCCCCACCCTTGAATGACGTCAAAATCAGCGAAAATGTTTCATCCTTTAATAGTCAGTTGTGCTTAGTTTAATCTGTAACGTATATAAATGTAGGTAGAAAAAACAAATGTTAAGATAACGAGAGTCACAGTGCCCGGAGCACCCAATCAGGCTTGTCGTCACCCCACACCCCTAGTCGAGAGGTTCGGGAAAAGTAAGCACCGGTCCTGGTTGCAGAGATTAATCCACAACCTTTCCCAAGCCACCATGGCAATTCACAAATTAAAAAAAAGGCAAACTTGTACTTTCACACCCGCAAAAAAAAAAAAAAAAGAAAAAGAAAAAAAAAGATGAGTTTGATAAGTAAGGCCCTTCCCTTGACATCGCTATTATTTTAACTACCTTCACTCTTCGGCAGTGTTGATATTTATAAAAATGCGATAATAAGAATTGCAATAAAATCTAAACATATGATGAAAATGAATTTATATATTTCTTTTTGTTCTCGAGAAGTTACAACAAAAATATTAAACATCATTTATTTATTAGATTGTGGCGGACCGGGGCTTTACGTGTTGTTAAATTAGTAAAAAGTGTGTTTATTCCTGCTAAAAGAAGGTCCAACTACAAGAACATGACGGACTCAGAGATTGAATCCACCATAAAGAAATGTAAAGAAAACAAACAAGACCGATATATATATATATATATATATATATATATATATATATATATATATATATATATATATATATATATATATACACACACACACACACACACACACACACACACACAAACAAGTACATGTAAACAAAAAAAAATTATAATGGACATAGATATCATCCTTTATATTTACAACTTTCTAAAAAATAATACAATTACAACTAACGCAATGCAATATTTATCATTTAACAATTTCTAAAGAAATATGAAAACAACTTTTTATTCATAAATTTATAAACATTTACTTAATTATGAAAATATGTGAACTAACTATAAGGGATCTTTATTACTTACCATTTTATAAAGTTCGAATCGATTGGCAACTAGCCGATGTTTTGCTAATCATTCCAATAAATAATCTAATAAATAAATAAAGTGTAAATAAACAATGTAATAAATAGTATTTATTATTTTTATTGTCAATTCTCAAGAAAAAAGAAAATGTATAAATTACAATTATTATCATCGCCTGTCCTGGGTATGACGATAAACTACATCCGCTTCCTGGGTAAGACGATAAACTACGTCCAACTGCAAGGCCTCTAATCAGGAGGTTTTGAGGAGCGTGGAACCACCTCTTAATTGCTGGTGTTCCCAGGTTCACCCTGACCCGAGGTGGTAGCACCTGTTAGGGTCCCAGCGATGGACAAATAGTTAACCCCGAAACTGAGGTAAAAAGCATTATAAAAGTGTAAAAATAGGTTTTAATACCAGAAATACTTTGTAAAAATTATTACCAGAAATAGGTTTTTGAAGAAAAGACTATTACCAGCAATATATTTTTGAAAAAAAAAATATTACCAGCTATATATTTTTGGAAAAAAAATATTACGTGCAATACGTTCTTGAAAAAAAAAATATTACCAGCAATACATGTTTTAAAATAATAATACCAGCTATACATTTTTGAGGGAAAAAATATTACCAGAAATAGATTTTTGACAAAACAAAATATTACCAGGAAAAAAAAAACAGTTGTCGGCATTAAATGACCCATTGAGGTTGATATACCGTAAAACACAACAAACCAAACCATCTTATCATCGCTTTTTAAAACAATAAACATTGCCGACGAGAGAAGGTCGTTAAAATAATAGCGGTGTCATGGGAAAAACCGTCCTTTTGACACTCCCTCTTTTTGTAGATACGAAGGTTTAAGTTTGCCAAAAAAAAAAATATTTGTGGAAGGGCTTGATCGAATACGTCCTGAAAGGACATTGAATAAAAAAAGTATAGAGGTGCAGCTCGCACTTGTGGGAGCATGGCTTCAGGACACACCCATCGATTTCGACGTATAAGTTATACTCATAGAACTGAAGACACGGTGTGCCGCGAGGTCTCCAAACGATCATTCTCAGATTTTGAATTCAGGATTGACCTAGCCTGAGATCCAACCAAGGCTAAATAATCTGGTCTGCTTGACTATTTTTTGCATAACTATAAGGAGAAGAAAGATTCACACATTACGAATAGTATTTGAGCGGAAGTCAGTGTAAATTTGTCGATTTTTCCTTTCCGAGCCGCTAACCATACTCCCCCCTCTCGCTCTCGTTCGTGTTTAGTAGATGAAGGTTTTTAACAAAATGAAAATGCCTAGAGATCGAGAGTCTTAAGAGAGAAAATGTGTCTGAACAGTAAGGCGGGAAACCACTTTCAAGTTGAGCAGACCCTAAATTTGCAACATTCCTGAAGAGCAATCATACTCTCAATGAAGCGCTTTACCTGAAACGTCAGTTGAGACGAAAGTTAACTCTAGACCTCAAGTAGAATATGTCTATTCGTACCATTGCTAAAGATGCAAAGAAGAATGTTCGATTCATTGTACGACATGCCTCACCCCTACTGCTATGCTCTATCTTTACAAGAGTCAAATAAAACAAGAAAAAAAGGATTGCTATGATTCTTCAGTCCAACCATGACAGAGTTCAAAAGCGAATGCGCGGCTTTGTGGGTAATGAATTATTCCCCACCCTACAACACCTTTCCGTAGTGACGAAATGTTGCGAGCCTCTCACTACTATCGCTATTACTATAGCAAATGTACCCACGCGTTACAGTCCTTAGTTCCACCAGTTCAGACCTTCACAGTGTCAGATCACCCTCTTCCCTCCGTATTCCTTTGGTAAGGGATCAGTTCCATTCGGGCAGTTTCTTCCCTCAGAATGTTCACTCTGTGGAACAGATTCCAGAGAGGATGCTTTACTGACATATTTGGTCTCTTTAAGTCCAGGATCAACCAATATCTGTCCTACATATCCTCATAACATGCACCTCTTCCTCTTTCATCGTGCCATTTCAATAACCCTCTACTTTGAATGGCTCTTGGGCCTGGTATTGGGTAAACAATTCATATATATATATATATCTTTGTCCCTGTACCATGTATGTCATATTGCCGATCCGGTTTTTTTTTATAACGCCGTCTTCCCAGAATTCCTTTTCTGGAACTTGTTCTTGTAGGTTCCACCACTTGTTATGGGGCTGGCACATCGAAACCATCATACAGCATTTTTATCCGTTCTTTTAATATTTTAAATCTTTCGTCGATGAATATTTTTTCAGCTGATTATAGTGATTATATGTTCAAACTTTTTCCCTTTTAAATCAACTTCCCGATTCTTGCTGTTATGCCGTCTCCACACGTTTCTTTGCCCTCCTCATATGCTCTAGAGGACACTTTATCGCCGCCCTTGAAACTTTTAATGTCGTTTTTGTTATCCGTTTGTGTTTTCCGACTTGGTAAACTTGTCGAACACCGATTTTACTTTTCTAGCAAACATTAATACCGCCAGCAACATGTCTGATGGTCTATTGAGGTTTACGTGTTACACGGTAAACTCTTAAAAAATTTTGAAGTACTTCCTCATTTACTGTCTCAAGACCTGCTTTTTTCAACGCTCTTTTGAACGTTCTCACAAATCGTTCCGCTTGTCCGTTCGACATTGGGTGATACGGCGGGATCGTAATATCTCCAATGGAGAACAACTTACAAAAGTCTTCAAATTCTTTACTCGTGAATTACGTTCCATTATAAGATACTATGATATCTGGTATGTCATATCTCGTAAACATTTCATGCAAGAAATTCACTGTCACTGAAGATGTTGGATCTTTGCCCTTATAAATTTCCGGCCATTTAGTGAAACTATCAACTATCACAAAATAATGTGATCCATTCATAGGACCTTCAAAATGTATAGGCAGTCTTAACCACGGCGGGTCTGTCTTTGGCTAAGATTCTATCTTTGTGATAAATAGTTTTGCTGCCAGAGCACAACTTCTGCAAGCTTTCGCTATTTTTTCGCTGGTCCAATAAAAGAAACTTATCAGGTATTTCATTCTTGAAATACCAGGATGTCCGCCATGAAAATCCTTCAATATTCATTTCTGTAACACACTAGGTATTACGACTCTTTGCCTGAACATTACAACACCATTGAATAGCGAATAAGCATTTAAGTCCGGATTTCGTTCTTCCTTACTTTCTTTTAATTGCTTTTTTATTTTCGCAATAAAGACGTCATTTTCCGTTTTTCTTTTATTTCTTCCAGAATAACTGTTAACTCTCATACTACGTTGCACAAAATGTTTTTTATTTCCATTTCGCTTTTTAGTGCTACAATGACCGAGTCCTCAAATGTTTCTGGTTTTAGGTATTTATCTTGATAATCCATCCACATGTCCAAATTATTCGACTGTTGATACTCCATCGTAAAATCATATTTTAATAAGATGGTACCCCAGCGTTGTAGTCGATTAGCTGTATGCGTAGGCATTCCTTTCTTTGAACCATATATTATTAATAGTTGTTAATTGTTGTAACGACTGTATTAATTAGTCTGAAGACTGACTCCAAACAGCTTCTTCTTACCTCTGACCTGGGGAGCTTTATAGTTATGGACTCGTTCATATCGTCACCAGGGGTGTACTATTTACTCCACAGCAGATTAACAAAAACTACGGAGCCTTCCTTAACATCAAGAAACTGATTCGACAACTGGAAACGATCAGTATAAAAATAAGTAGACATAATATGTCTATATTACTCAATGAAACATACTTGAAAGACGATATGCTGACTATATATATATATATATATATATATATATATATATATATATATATATATATATATATATATATATCCCTCCATTGGTTATCATTAATATCAGTTAAATTTACACGTTTATTTTTTTTATATCCCAGAAATAAATTAGATAAGCCTGGGACGAAACCAGTTGTTTTTTAGCTTTTAAAATATACATTAAAATGCCATATAAATTATGCTTATTCCTAGCTATCCTTAAATTTTGTACTACAAAAACTTAATTATATATATATATATATATATATATATATATATATATATATATATATATATATATATATATATATATATATATTGATAATATTAGTGGTCAATATATATATATATATATATATATATATATAAATTCCCGAGAGGATAGAAGCCAGGTAGAACTCAATGTCCAGGACGAGTAAGAATATAATATAAAAGGCTGAAACACTAATATTCCATGGTTATAATTTATTACATTGGAATCGTCATCACGGTCCAATTCATCAGCTGATGAATTGGATCGTGATGACGATTCCAATGTAATAATTTATATCCATGGAATATTAGTGTTTGAGCCTTTTATATTATATATATATATTTTACAAATTTACATTTATATACGTTACAAATTAAACTAAGCACAATTGACTTTCAAAGGATGAAACATTTTCCCGGATTTTAACATTATTTTCTTTTGTTTTTTTTTCTCGAAATCCGTGAATTTGTTTTACTCATGCTAAATCTTGAAAACAACACTTTATAAAATTCACTATTTTTTTATCCATAATGTTGAATGCGTTAAATTCAGCTTTTTAACAAGAACAATCTCAAGTTGATGTTAACAATTGCACTGTCCTAGCTCCTTAGCTCTTACTCTACTCTGAGGCACAAGAAAACATTTTACACAAGCAAATATGAATTGGGACGACCTTGTCAATTAGTGTATGTTGTGATTTCCTATATACTCATTTTCTCTCCCCCACCTACTCAAAACAAATAGGTTTTACTTTGATCACCGAAACTGGTTTCTACAGCATTTCAGAGAAATATATCCTGTTTGTCAACCCTGTTATGCATAATTTCATTTTGTTCTTTCCTTGATATCAACGAACCGTGAAGCCAAGTTTGACTTCAAGTCAGTACAAAACCCGTCAAGATAATGTATCCAACAAATTAATGGATGAAGGTAGTGTGGCCGCTATTTTTAGTCTGATCCAAGACAGTAAAATCTTATAAATGCACAGTAGCATTGGCTTGCGTGATCAGCTTGTCAAACATTACTCTATCGTGCCTGATACATATTTACTCAGCCTTATTTTAATATGTGCTAAGCCTTACGTACAGGCAGGGTTTGGGTTAGCAGCTCAAAAGAACAAATATATATAAATATATATATATATATATATATATATATATATATATATATATATATATATATATATATATATGATAAAATATAGTCTTAAGATTTGTTTTATTTATGAGTTAAAGTGCACGATATCATGGATAGTGCGTATGTAAATATAAAAGTGGACATTGAGGTCAACACCTAGAAGCGACAGTCTGTTTTATGGGAGGTAGCGTGACATCTAATAGATCACTATTTCTAGTCTATCCTCTATTACTATACAGACCGCTATTCACAATGCTATTTCTCTATTCGGATCAATATACGGATTACTATTCGAGTGAGTCTTATCGAGCAAGTACTATTAGTGCGAGTGCTATTCGAAGGCGTCTGACACCAGTATTGTTCAACGGCGTTACTATAGTTGTATCTGCGATTACAATGTCTCTACTACAAGGAGCATTACGAAAGTGACAACGAGTATTCGTTGACATCACAAAAGTGGCAACGAGCGTTCGTTGACATCACAAAAGTGTCGACAAGGATTCACAAGGATTCGCGAGGATTTCTTCAACTTACATTCTAGACACGGTGTTCGGGTTTGGTGTTATTCTGTAAACAGTCAAAAATTGTTGTAGCATTATTTTGTCTCCCTCCTTTCCCTCCTACTTTTTAGTGCCCTTTTAAACGTATCGACAAACCGTTCTGCTTATCCGTTTGATCTTAAGTGATAAGGGGGAGTTGTAATAGGTTCTATTGCTAATTATTTGCAAAACAAAACTTAAATTCACTAGACATGAATTGAGTCTCGTTATTTGAAATCTCATGTAGGAAATCTCATCGTTATCGGTCTTCTACATTTTAATGTCTCTGGCCATTTATTAGGAGGTTGGTGCAAAAATAATGTCGTTTTCTCACATGAAGTTGAACGTCAAAAAACGACATTATTTTTGCACCAACCTAATACATTTTAATGTCTCTGGCCATTTAGTATAACTATCGACTACCACTAGATAATATGCTGCGTTTAACGGTCCTGCGAAGTCTATATGTATTCTAGACCATGGTATATTGGTTTTCGGCTAAGGTTGAATTTTGATAGTTTGTGACTCCATTGCCAGAGCACAACCTCGGCATGATTCCACTAAATTTTCGATATCTTGATCCATTTTTGGCCAGTAAGTATAACACTTCTTTAAGGATTTAATTCTAGAAATTCCTGGGTGTCCTATGTGAAATTCCTTTAGTATACATTTTTGCAACGATGATGGTATCACAATTTTTTCTGCGTACATAAGTACACCATTACATAACAAAAACGCATTAGAGTCTGTCTATATTTCTGAGATGAGGTATTATGTACAGTATTTACATTAGTCGGACTATTGTCCTCATCTTTGTCGCCATATTTGTCACAACGTTTCAGCCGTTGTACGCTCCGAATTTCGAACTGAACCCTTTATTTCGATCACTGGGGTAGACTGTTCTAGTTCCACGTGCCATGTTTGATGGATGTCAGTTATCAGTTATCTCCTGCTAATTTTCCCTCTGAAAGTTCTCCACTTAACCGGGTATTGAACTCACACTCTTTGGGTCTGTCACTGGATCTAACCAACGCCTTTATCCACTGTGCCATGTGTCCTTGAGGACATCTGGGTATGAATTTCTGGGTATTATAAACCTAATGTTTTCAGCAACCATTTTTTACCAGTGCTCATATTGCAATTTTTTGCTGTTATCATTTCATGTTTTTACCAGAGCTCATATTGCAACTTTGTTATCATTGCTTTTCTCTGGCACTCCTTATTACTGGTCCCCATATTGTATTTATTTCTATGCTTGGTTGGCTCAGGAGATTTTTGTGGCCTAGCATATGTGCTGATTCCTTAAGTTTACGAATTTTCCAATGGTGTTCCCTGTCTATGATCTCAACATGGTCCCACAGGGGACGGTGATCTCCCTTCTCTCTCCATATGTGGTCAGCCACGCCTGACTTTTCTACTTCCCCTCGCGTTACAACTTTCTGGTGTTCTTGAAGCCTTACCTTGAGGGGGCGGCCTGTCTTTCCTTTATATTCCTTTCCGCGGCTGCACGGGATAGCGTACACACAGTCTTTAGTCATGTTCTCCTCTATGGGAGGTCTCATTCGAGAGAAATATCTGCGAAGTGTTGTCATGCTTTTGAAGGTTGTCCTGATGTTATATGGACCGCAGATCCTTTGTATTTTCTCTGATAACCCCTTCACATAAGGCAGGCAGACTGTTTTCTGAGTGTTGTTGTCCTCCTCCTCCTCTTGTACCCGCCTATCCCAGTTTTTTTGGGCTGCTGCCATGTACCCAGGGTAGTTGTTACGTTGTAGGGTACTACTTATACTGACCAATTCCTTACCTAACGTCTCTGGGTCGCCACTTATGACTTTTGCTCGGTGTTGTAAGCAACGGACGGTCCCTTTCTTTACGCTGTATGGATGGTGGGAGTTGAAATTGAGGTACTGTCCGGTGAATGTCGGTTTACGGTATACGGATGTCTTGAACCCATGCTCTGTTCGAGATATTAGTACATCCAGGAATGGGAGTGTGTTGTTACTCTCTTTCTCCATTGTGAACTGTATCGAAGGTCTTATTGAGTTCACATGGTCCAGTAGAACCTGGACATCTTCCCGGTGTGGCCAGAGTATGAAGGTGTCATCTACGTACCTTAACCATATAGTTGGCTTTAGAGATATAGATTCTAATGCCATTTCTTCAAAGTATTCCATGTATATATTCGCCATTGCTGGTGACAATGGCGAGTCCATTGCTAAGCCCTCATCCTGTCAATATATGTGTGATCCCATTCCGAAGTGTGTTGTTTGTGTACAGAAAGTCAACATCTCCATCAGATTATCTATTGCAATACTGGTCCGTTCTTCTAGGGAAGTGTCAGAGGTCAATCTATCCCTGACTACCGAGAGTGCCTCCTCCGTGGGTACCTTGGTGAACAAACTCACCACGTCCAAGCTCACCATCTGGTTGGATAGGATGGGAGCATTTTTGATTATTTCCACGAAGTGGGAGGAGTTTCGGACATATGAAGGAGACTTTCCGATCAATGGGTCAATTATATCTACAAGGAAGCGACTCAGAGGGTGGCACACAGAGCCTTGGCAACTAACAATCGGTCTGAGCGGAATACCGTCTTTGTGAATCTTAGGGAGACCGTATATGTGAGGTAGCTTGGTGTAACGCTGCGATAACTGCCTATACATTTTGGGTGCGAAGTGATCCTTGTTCTTGATTAGGATCTGTGACAGTTTGCGTTCCGTTTTCATAGTAGGATCCTTTTTCACTTTGCTGTAGCTACCATTGCTAATGAGGTCTTCCAGTTTTCTTGTATACTCTGATTTGTCCATCACTACAGTCGCATTACCTTTGTTAGCCGGTAGTATGATGCTGTTTTCGTTCCTCTGTAGGGATCCAATCGCCAGTCTCTCCAGTTTTGTTATGTTAGACCTGGGCAGCTTGGCTCTCTCCAAGGTCTGTCTCACTTTCCATCTCAGTTCATCCGCCTGAGCCTGAGGGATGTTCAAGGCCACCTCCTCGACTCTGGCAATGATGTCCAAGTATGGCACCCGCCTGATGGTTGTGGCGAAGTTGAGACCCTTATTCAATACTGACTCCTCAGAGGCACCCAGCTGATATTGGCTGGTGTTGACTACTGCTTTCACTGGTGGGTGATGGACCTTGTGCGTCACCTTTTGATCTTTCAATCTATTTAATCTTTGCACTTGGCGAGCCTTGACTACATCAAATTCATGTCTGAAGGATTTATCCAGGTCATTTTGGATCCTTCTCTGGTCTTCTTCATTAGTAATTCTGTTGAAGAAATCCTCGAGCGTCTGTAGTCGATATTTTATCCAACGATTGTACTAGATTCTCTCTCGGACAAGGGCATGTCCCGCTTTCTCTGCGACCCGACGAGCTCTCCTTGAATTGATGGGAAGTCTTGGTGCCAAGCCTGAAGGGATGAGTTGTAGGTCTCTGCATCGGTGTAGGAATGTCAGATGGTTCGATATTGTGCCAGTTTCTGGTAGGATTTCTCAATTTGTCTCCATATTTTTGGTATATCGGGTCCGTACAGATCCTTCAGAATCTGTCTATATTTCTGAGATGAGGTATTATGTACAGTATTTACATTAGTCGAACTATTGTCCTCATCTTTGTCGCCATATTTGTCACAACGTTTCGGCCGTTGTATGTTTCGGATACCGTTTTCATCGATAATTTGTCCTAAATATTTAAGTCTGGACATAAAGAATTCGCATTTTCGTTCACTAATCTTAAAACCATATTCATTAATTCTCTCAAATACTATTTCACATCTTCCGTATGTTGCTTTCGGGTCTTACTTTTAATAAGCACGTCATCCAAATATGTTTGAGTACAATCCAAACCGGCAAGCATGGTATCCTTTATCTGTTGTTATATGCTTGGTGCTTCCTTTATGCCGAAAGGAAGTCGGTTTCATTTGTATAACCCTTTATGAGTGTTAATTGTTAATAGTTTTGAGCACTCTTCGCCTACTAGTACTTGTAGATAAGCATCTGACAGGTACAATTTAGAAAAAAATTGCCTCCATTCAATTTGGCAAAATTTTCCTCTGGACTTGGTAACGGGTAGTTATGTGGTTTTAAACTATCATTTAATCATGCTGAAAAATCAGCACATACGCGGATTTTATTATTCCTTGTTTTTTTAACGTAGACTATTGGTGATGCCCATTCGGAATAGCCTATTTTTGAGATCACACCTAATTTTTCTAGTCTGTTCAATTTATTATTAATTGGATCAAAAGCTGCAAAAGGTACGCTCCTTTTTGGCTTAAATGTCCGTGTTACATTCACTTTTATCTCAAACTTAGCTTTTGCTTTCCTGCATGTCCCTAGACCTTCTGAGAAAACTTCTGGAAAAAGCTTTTTCAGTTCATTTTTTTAATTTTTCAGTTGTTGTATTAGTACTGGTCGTAACAATATTTATCTTTTTACAAAAAGAGTTAAGTGGAAGGTCTCAAAGATCAAACAATGCAATCCAGTCTGTTCCAAACAAATTAGCAGTGTTCTTTAATACAAACACAACAGCTTTTTTGTTTTTCCAACGAATGAAACGTTACAGCTGAATTCACCCAAACAGTTCATTCTCTTTCCTGAAACTCCATGCGCAACTTTATCAGACGTCAATAAACTGGGTTTTCAGATTCTGTATCCAGTTGCAATTTTATTTTTACGTCATTAATTTGCACAAAAGCAAATTTCCTCTTGTCTTGTTAATTTTCCTTTTAGGCTTCTTCTCGTTACTCCATGTATGTGTCATGTTCACATACGTTTTATTTGCCGTTTTGTATCTGCAACACGTACTTTTGTGTCCTAATCCCCCACACTCATTACATTTTTGTTCTTGAAGAAACAATCACTTTTAAAATGCTTACCTCCACAACCATGACAAGTATTAGGCATTGAGGGCGGGGGGGGGTATCATGTTACAGCTATGTGCTTGTCTTTTGCCTCAATCCTTGCGGTCTCGAGTTTCAAATTCACAATACGTTGACATTCTTCCGCTATTTTCTGAGAGTTAATTTGGAATCCATTTCTAATTTAGCAAGTATCCTGGATCTTATCTCCGCGTCCTTATTAGAAGTTAAATCCTGTAGGAACATGAGGCGTTTAAATAAATCCGGAGTTAATTCATTTAACTTGAACTTCTCACATTTTCGATTCACGACTCCCTGCATAAGTGAGAAAATTTTCATCGTCGAACTTTACTAAGTTAAGACATTGCCATCATGTATTAATTAATCAGCTACTATCACCAAAAATCTTTGATAGTATAAGAACAGTCTCATCAAAATTTATCTCTTCTGTTTTTTTTTTCGACTAAATATAATTCACATATTTTTCATCTTCCGCAGGGGACAATTCTCTTAATAATAAACGAACCTTCTTTTCATCATTCCAATGCGAACAATCCTTTTTAAAGGTCCCTTCTTATCTTCTATAATAAGCTGGAAAAGTTATCCCTTCGTCTGGACTGTATACTAATTTGCTGATTGAATTAGCAAGAGAATCTGGAGTGAATGAATCTGAAGTCTTTCCTCCTATGACTTTGGTAAACAACTCAAAAAACTTCTGTTGTTGTAGTTGCAATTGTAATTGCTGTTCAGTCTGTTGTTTTTGTTGCTGCAAATGTTATTCTTGTAATTTTTGTTACTGCAACTGTTGTTCTTGTTGCTTCTGTAACGCCAACATTTGAACCATGATAGGCTTTAGTTCTTCCATTTTGCTGAACTGTCCTCGTGTAAGTTCAAAGAATTCTCGCAAATCCTTGTCGGCATTTTTGTGATTTCAGCGAACACTGGTTGCCACTTTTGTGATGCTCTTTGTAGTAGAGACTTTGTAATCGCAGATACGACTGTAGTACACCATTGGACAATGCTGGTGTCAGACGCCTTCGAATAGCACTCGCACTAATAGTACACTTGCTCGATAAGACTCACTCGCATAGCAATCCGTATAGTGATCCGAATAGAGAAATAATATAGTGAATGGTATAGTGAATAGCGGTTCGTAGAGTAATAGTGAATAGAGTAGAGAATAGCGTTCCGTATTGTAATAGCGGATAGACTAGATATGCGACACGAATAGTAATAGAGGATAGACTAGAATGAAGATCAATGAGACAGACGCTACTTCCCATATATACGTTTCCTCTATGATCACGTGGTCTACTTAATTCAATAATGGTATCGCCTGTGTATGCTCACTGGCGATCTTTGTTCACACTCAAGTGTCGGCAGCGACACTTTCCTATCTATCTATCTATCTATCTATCTATCTATCTATCCATATATATATATATATATATATATATATATATATATATATATATATATATATATTATTTTACCTATACTAAAACGTGGCTTGATGAATCATTGCAGTCAAAACGTCGTGATTTCTACTATCGAGACATTGGACAGTTAGTCTTAAACGAGGAAGGTGAATACATTGTTGAATGAGTCATCAAAGGTATTAATGGTATTAATATAAATGATTAAAAACAATCGAATTCATGATAGTAACATAATTATGTTTAAATAAGTGCATTTCAAGTTTACACACGGGTGATTTCTTTCTCACCCCAACTATATTTTCACATTTTAATTTTGACGGGTGACAACCAAACAATATAAACTTATATAGTTTGATAATAGGCTTAATTTTTATAGAAAATTTATATTAGCACACCACCCCTTCTATGCCTTTTTGCATACATCTTAAATTCTGAACAAAAATTTATTGTAGTATTTTTTAAAATTTTTTTACATATTTTTATTAATTTACATACTAAGTTTATCAAAAATAAGAGGCAGAAACTTCAATCTAAACTTGGTGTCACCCAGCCTTGTTTCTGGCCCAAAATATTGTCCCTTCACCCTACTATTTTTCGATTACTACTATAACACTAAAACTATCTCTACATTTCTCCTTCCTCTTTCTCCTATCTTCTACTCCCTCCTCATCTCTTACCCCTCTCTATCTCTCCTTTTTGCTTGGAGTGTTGACGTGGGCGCTTAAATATCTGACCATTGCATAGTATCAAATACTTTAGCGAGCACTTCCGCTATCAAAACTACTATTATCTTATTCTGCAGCCTTTTTTTTCCATTCTTGTCCCTCGTCTTTACCCATCTCTCTTTCCTCTTAAGGTGTATCTGCCTATAGTTTTTAAGGAAGTGACGTACCATAGGCGACTTGTTTTTTTAATAGAATTGCCCATAACCACTTTTGGTTCCCACCAATCGAGATGCACATAAGGCATCGAAACAAGAATGCATTTTTGTAGCGGTTATTTTTTGTTCGCTTGTAAATATATATATATATATATATATATATATATAGAGAGAGAGAGAGAGAGAGAGAGAGAGAGAGAGATTTTTATGTTTATACGTTCTTTTTATAGATACAAATATTTAAGTAAATGCTATGTTTATAATAAACAGTATTAACGAAATTTACTGGCCTGAATGTCCGAGAAATTTTCATAGAAAATATGCGTCCTCCGACAGGAATTGAACCTGTATCCTATAAGGAACCGTCATATAGCCTGATGTGCTTTACCGTTTTAGCCACAGATGAGCGTTTCGGTTAGCAAGGTCGATTTTACTGTTTTTAAACTACAATTCTCCCCTAAAAGTTTTTATCCGTGAACAATAACACATTTCTAAAAAACATATTTCGATTTGCATTTAATCTTTCGTCTCTGATACTACATGGATTTACTAAAAACAAAATAATTTCCATGCCTGAGGATGACTGTGTGTACAGTTGAAAGTACTAGCAGATTAAAAAAAGACCTTATACAGCTTGTAGTTATTAAAAACAAGGATCATAACATTCATCGAGTGGTTCGTAGGTTAATGCAACTTTAAAATTTTTTTTGCGAAGAGTTTTCGCCATTTTATATCATTAACTTTACTAATATACTTTTTGTATGAATGATTCATTGTAATATATATATATATATATATATATATATATATATATATATATATATATATATATATATACGAAACCAAATATGTAGATACATTAAATAAAGGCAAACACAATGCCGAACTAAAGTACATCCCCAACTCTAGTACAAATACTACTAGTAAATCTAAGAATAGAAAACGCAACATTATTTGGTTCAATCCACCCTTCAACAGTAACGTTAAGACCAACATAGGTAGAATCTTTCTCAGTTTAATACACAAACATTTCAGTCATATTCCCTTACTGAGAAAGCTCTTCAACAACAACAATGTTAAAGTTAGCTACAGCTGCACTAAAAACCTTGAACAATATTTAGCCCAGCATAATAGTGTAACCATTAACAAATACTTAAACAATACTAGTAGAAATGGTAGCCCTGATGATCAGAAATGCAATTGTTGCAACGGTGATCTCTGTTCCATGAGCGGTAAATGCTTGTGTAAAGGAATTATATATAAAGCTAGCATCAAGCACAGTGACCAGATTAAATTTTATTTCGGATCCACTGCTAACAATTGGAAAAAACGTTTTTACCATCACAAAATGACACTTAGCAACAAAAAATACGCAAACGCCACAGCACTCTCTAAGTTCTACTGGAGTATCAAAACAGATGGCTACACACCTATTGTAAAATGGGAATTCGTAGCACAAACCAAATGTTTTTCTAGTGTGTGGGGAGGACGATGCGACTTATGTCTATTAGAGAAAAGATTCATTCACAAAAATATTAACAACTTAAGCAACTTAATAAGCGGACTGAGCTAATAATTGCATGTAGGCATAGAAAGCCATATTTCTGTTTTTATTTTATCAGGATCTAAGTGACATACCAGCTTACTTCACTCTAACCTGTTTACGTTATCATGACAAAACTATAACAACGTCTCTAGCAATATTTTATTCATTTCCTTATATATTTATTTTCTTTCACCATTATTTTTCCTTATATTTATTATCTTTATTTTTCTTTTTAGTTTCCTTATATATATTTATTTATTACACCCAATTATTTAATTCCCTTATTTTATATTTCTTTTTCTCGTATTTCCTTGTTTACTTTTTTATTTTTTCTCTTCTTTTTTTTTACCTTACTAAGACTTAAGCATCTTATCAAGTTACCCCCTTTTAACCATTAACGTTAACTTTGCTATGCGAAAACAGCGTCTTTATTTTTAAATTTGTAATTCTTATTTTTCCTTTTTTTTCTTTTTTCACAATCTTCCTACCTTTTCCTATTTTTTAAAAATATAACTCATCTGCATCGCATTTACTACTTTTTCTGTCCAATTTTATTTGGCGGCTACGTAGCAGCGTTTCTCCCATAAGCCATTTTGTTTACTTTTAGCAACATAGAGCATTTTCTAAAAAATGTTAAACTGCCCTATTATGCACTGCTTTGTAATGTGAATAGTAAAATTTAAAAAAATAAAAAATAGATAAAGTCATTAATAACTGTAGGCTGTATACAGAGTTAACCGCGAGTTACGCCCCTTGATACGGGACATTACTGAAGGAGATTCTGATGTGGTGTTAAAAAAAACGAGACTGCACCACAAGACATGGACATTGTACAATTTTTTTGAATGTGTGAAATTGGAATAAACAACTCTCAAGTGGATTATCTTGTCTTTCATGATGAAACACCTCACATGGAAATATTAAAATAATAACTAGATTATCTTCTTGTACTTCAAGTAACTCAGCCCTGTCAACTGCGCACATAGAATGAGTCAATCAAGTTACAAGCATAAAACAGACATTGTTACAATGAATATAAAAAGAGCAGACATGAAGTTTATCTTTCTCAAAACTCATCTACTGTCTTTGATTGATTTTTTTTGCTGTTTTGAAATTTCAAACATTTTAAAAACTATTTATATAAAAAAAAATTGTTAAAATTGCAAAGAAAATTTAAAATTATTGAAAAATTAAAAAATCTTTAAGGAAAAATAATAAAACTTTATCTAGAAAGTTGCTAACATGTAAAATGTCGAAATGAAGCTAGTCAGTCTATAAGAACAAAAAAAACATAAATAAATATGTATTTGCAAAATAGATGCTCCAATTTGATGTTGTCAAAAGCTCACCTTTGCAAAACATGCAGTTTGATTGGATAGCTAGTGTTATGGTCCAGGTTAGGACTAAGGAAGAACAACACGAACACAAGAGTAGAAATAACGAAGATATATTACAGGAAATAATAATACAAGATGTGGAAGGTGTTAGTATGACTGTCAGTCGGGTTTGGAGTGAACTACTATCGGCTCGACTCGATTCGTCCCTCTCTCTTGAGAGGCGTAGTATACATAGTGTTAGGAAGAGTTAATTCTGTAGTTATAGGTAAGGACCCATAACAGCTATATTTTTGAATTTTGAACAAATGGGCATAAAAGATATCCACCCACAAGTGAGTTGATTTTGACCCAGTTTGGAGCTACTAACTAGCTTCTAAAAAAGAAAAATTTGTCTGTCAAGATAGAAAGGATTCAACTATCTCAGACCGATGGACTGCTTCTGCAGATGAAGACGAGGAAATAAGAAGAATCTACAAAAACTAGATATTTTTATCTTTTGAGATTTTATTTTATAAATGTGAATGTCTGTTAAAAAATCTGAGATTTTTATGTCATGTCTGTGAATGTTTATTTAAAATAACTGAATAATCTGTTTTAAAATCCGGAAAACCAGCAACACCTGATATTTCTTTCTCTTTCTTTCTTCCTCTCCCATTCTGTTGCCTTTTACAACAGCAACGAGTAGTATGCTGGATTTGTATATATGTAAATAAATTATACATTTATTTACCCAAAATCCGATGTATTCCTTTTTCCTCAAATTTGTATTTTTAACTTCTTCAGCAGAAACAGCAACAGCAACGAGTTCTGCCTTCCAGGTTACCCATTCTTCGTTTCCACAACAATTTAATGAATATTTAATATAGTGAGGAATACCTCTTTTTGGACATATGTTTCTATATTTAATGAAGTTTTACTGATTAGCAAGATAGTTGTACAACAATCTCAAGGAAGAGAATTTTTATTATGTTAGGTAAGAACACAGTTTCTTAGGCCATCTCATATGAAGACCACTCTTTGGAGTTCTTGGTTATGTTTGTTTGGTGGTTCCTATTGAATCATCACCAATATTTTCTAAATGTTCTCTTGCCTATTATTAATCATAACTGTGAAATTTTTCTCTGTGTTTTACTACTTTGTAAGGACCTCTGTAAATTTTATGGAAACTTACCTATAACGACATAATGAACTCTTTCTGACACTATAAATATTGCGCCTCTCAAGAGAGACGTAGAACGAGTCGAGACGGAATCGAGTCGAGCCAATAGTAGTTCACTCCAAACCAGACTGACACTCATACTAACACCTTTCAACATCGTTATTCTGTGTAATATATCTTTGTTATTTCTACTCTTGTGTTCGTGTTGTTCTTCTTTGGTCCTAACCTTGGACCATAACAGTGGCGACGAGGATATTGGACCATAACAGTAAGCAGGTTGTAAAGGATGTTTGGTTGCACTGTCTTTTACTAGCACAAAGTTACATTTTTTTCTGGCATATATGTTAGATGGTTTGATTGTCTAGGAGATGGCGATCTTACTTGAGACCTCTTCAATCTCAACATATCTACGAATGAAGCAGGATCCAAGAGTGGTTCATTTAATTTGATTATTAACTCTCCTAGTAGACGTAAAGGTGTGTCATATAAAAGTTTGGCTGCAGACCCCGTGAATCAGATTTTACAGCTGTTCTTAGCCCTAAAAGTATTAATGGAATTTCTGAAGCCAAGAAGTATAGTTCAGTTTTGTTTTCAGGGATTCTTTCAGAGAACGATAAAAAAAACACTCTCTTCTGCCAATAGCTTCAGAATGGTAAGCAATTGTACAAATTCTGGTTATACCAAGTGGTTGGTTAAGGAAGCAAAAGGAGAGGATTCAAATTGTTCTTCTATCTGTGGAGATGGTAATGGGAACACAAATCTGTTGAGCTGAACAGTTATAAAACCTATGCAACTGATTTCGCACTGATATCAGTAAGGGAAATTATTTCAGGTCTGTAGGTAAATCACTGCAGGTGAGGAGATAGTATTATTCCTGACAGCGAGGAAATGGTCCGGTGATATTGCTATGGACATGGTCAAAGTGAGTATCAGGAATGGGAAAAATGATGGAGCTGATTTTGTCTTTATCACTATTTTGGCTTTTTGATATGGTACACAATGACGTGTCCAATCCCTCATATCCTTGTTGATTCCGGCCGGATATCATTTTTACTAATTAACCTGCAGGTCTCTTTTATACCTGGTTGTGATATTGAGTGCACAATGTCAAATAATTTTCTACAGAGAGTTTTTTGGAATAAAAGGCCACAAATTTCCTGTAGAAATGTAATCATAAATTGATTGTGTCACTTGCAGAATATATATTTCCTTCACTTTTAATGAAGAATTATTGTCCTCAAGAAGAGATTTTAGATCTTCATTATCTTTTTGTGAAGTTGAAATAGCTTCAAAATCAATGACTAGAGTTATATTAATTGTAGAAATATTCCTGGAAAGTGTGTCTGCTAGAATGTTTGCAGAACCTTTGATGTTGAATATTAGTTGTAAATTGGCTGATGAAATTGAGGTGTCTAAGTTCCTGAGGAGAATAGTTGGTTTTCCTCAAACAATTTAAAGTTGAAAGAGTAGAAGTGTTACACCTAACTCAATCATGACCCTCTGCCCCCCTTCACTCTCCTAACTCCCTTACTTCGTTAGTTCACTTATTACTGCCATAAATGTGTAAATTTTTTTTCATTTTTCGTTTCAACATTTGGAAATAAAATCTGATGATCCGCCGTCCTTTAAAAGGGCTGTGGTGAAATAATTTATTATATGGAACCTTAAAGTGGTCTGTTTTTATTTAAATTATTAGCTCTGATTTACATTGAGCTCTCTGGATTTTATCATCCTTGGGTCTACCCATACGGATTACCTAGTTTTTCGTAAACTAAATAATTATATATATATATATATATATATATATATATATATATATATATATATATATATATATATATATATATACACTATTTCCTTGTAATAAAACAATATATAGGTATTGGGAAAGAATATATACATACATACTAGCAAAAACACACACACACAATTAACAAAAATGGGGAAAAGTTTAATATGATACAGAGGACATAAAAAGATAAAATCGAAGACCTCATTCCTTTCCCTTTTTTCTGACCAATCCTAACTGATTTATCACCCCTTAAGCAAAGGAAGATTTTTTCACCAGTCCAAGAATAATTTGGATTACAACCACACACAAAAGACAATGGTTAAATGACTTAA
The DNA here is from genome assembly GCA_964036315.1 of Acanthosepion esculentum. Classification (NCBI taxonomy): domain Eukaryota; kingdom Metazoa; phylum Mollusca; class Cephalopoda; order Sepiida; family Sepiidae; genus Acanthosepion; species Acanthosepion esculentum. The sequence continues at coordinate 2,565,774 of OZ038514.1, forward strand.
CATAGGAAGAAAACATTGGTTGCCAGTTGAAAAAGGGGCCTACAATATGAGCATTTAATTTTCATAACTAATAAATCAAATTTTCCAAAATATATCTGGAAAAAAGGTACAATTAAAATTTTTGTGGAAAAGATATAACATCTACATAAATAGCTGTGTATATATCTATATATTAAAACACCTACATACACACACGCGCATATATATATATATATATATATATATATATATATATATATATTATTCATTCATTTTTTTTAGTCATTTCACCCCAAACAACTCGGTAATGCTGCTGGTATGCAGAGTTGTTACAGATAGTAAAGGTGGGAGAAACGACTGGGAATAATGGAAACCAAGGAAAAGATAGAAGATGGTGATTGACACTGCATTTCAATTTTTGAAGATTATAGTTATCAGCGAAGCAAGAAATTTCGATTGTGTATATATATATATATATATATATATATATATATATATATATATATATATAGCTAAAAATTATAACATAAGCATGTTGTAACATCACTACAAAAATAGCCATTTTGTTTTAACACTTCTGGTGTCTTGTCAAGTGATGATGTTGATTGCAAAAAATCAACGCCATCATATATATATATATATATATATATATATATATATATATATATATATATATATATATAAGTATAGGATTGGTGTATACGGAATAAATTCCAATAACCAAAACTACTATTCTTAAAAGTGTGCTCAATACAGAGTAGAACAAATATAATCTATTCGAAAATTATAACTTAAATATGTTATAAATTCACTACAAAAGTAGCCATTTTGTTTCAACACTTCTGGTGTCTTATCAAATAATGGTGTTGAATGTAGAATAAATGACTAGAATAAGCAATGAAGATTCAGAAAGATCATTTGGTTTACTCCCCCTTTCAACCTAATGGTTAAAATCAAACTAGGACATAAATTTCTAAACTTTATCAAAAAACATTTCCCCGACCCTGAAACTAATCCACTCAGTAAAATATTCAATTATAATACCCTTGAGCAGTAAATACAACAGAAGTGTATTACACGACTTGAGAGTGTGTGTCGGTTGACCAGCGTTCAGTCTATATCACCGCCCTCCCACGTGGGTAGTATGTGGCACAAGGCCGAGTTTATCGTGGGTTCTCCGAGCCTGTAGGCTCGGCCAAAAATATTCCCTTCGAACCCGTATAAACGGGTTCAGAGCCTGTCTACCTCCCCTGACGAAACCTTGATCTTCGGCAAAGCTTCGACAGTAATGAACGGTCTATATCAACGTTCCCCCGGGGCTTACTTTTCCTACTACTTTATAGTAAGTGGAGGAGTCCATAACAGACTCATTAGAGGGAAGACACTACGACACCCCTCTTTTCAGCCCGACTACGCATGGAGTCTCTTTTTTATCATTACCACACAATATTTTATTCAACTAAAAAAAAAGAAAAGAAAAAAGTCAGCAACAACCATTTTGAAAAAAGCTATATGTAGGAATTACGTCACAAATTTTTTTCCTTTTTTTTTTCTAGATTACGACACACCTTTAACGCGTTACAACAATCTCTATTCATTATTCCACAATAATGAAAAAAATTGGATAAGTTTTAATGGTAAATCCAATGAGTATTGTGTTTTTCCTGGTAATTCAAAAGTTTATACGTGAGGAAAAGCTTTTTTTTCTTATTCCTTTCCTTTTCTGTAACCATGGTATGAAACTGAAAAATGTTTAATATCTTTTCCTTTTCGGGTTAACTTCTAAAGGTTCCGTGAACTTCCTTTTTCTTTTGGGCCTTCTGAGCTCTGGTACCGTTTGTGGTAATGGAACCTCGAATGTGTCAAAAATGGTGTCATCTTCTATGCGATCCCTGTCAATTACGCTTTCATACATTTTGATTTGGTTAATATGATGTTTATGTACAAACTTTGGTCCTTGAACCATGTACATCATGTTCCCAATTTGTTTGTCAGTTATCTCCCAGTGAGCTTTGTTGTTCCCCAAAACACGAAAATAAACCTTTTCGCCGATCCTAAAGCGCTTTTTAAGCAGTTTACTCTTATTACCCGCTTTTGTTTCATTCGCAAATACTGACTTTATTTCCTGGCAAACATGACCTCCGCTGGCGTCTTGACACATGGAGCACTACTATTAGGAGTTACCCGATAGATCTGTAAAAACTGTTGTATAGCCGTATCGGTGGGAGTACCTCTCGCCTTCCCCAGTGCTCTCTTAAAAGGATCTGCAAAACGCTCTGCCTGTCCATTACTGATATTACATTACAGAGTGAGTAGACTTCTGAAGTATTCTGATCTTTGCTTTATAATTTGTCCTTTATTTCCTTTATAAAGTCACCCTCGGACGCTTTGTCTATGATTTCGTTGATTGTAATTGGAAGCTCTCTGACAGTATTGCACAAGGTGCTTTTCACGTCGACCTCTGTTCTTATGGCAGAAATGACTGTGTCTTCCAGGGGGTCAGCATATTTAGGTATCAATCTCGATAACCCGTCTGCACGACAGATTTTCGTAGATAGGAGAAACTCCATTTTCTAGTTGTAATTGAGGAGAATGGTTCCCTATCTTTGCAGTCTATTAGCCGTATGTGTTGGCAGACCATTTTTTGAATCAAAGATAGTAAGGAGTAGACGATGGTTTGTCTGCAACACAAAGTGCCTTCCATGAATAAATCTATGGATTTTAGTTACAGCAAAAATGATTCCTAATGCTTCCCTTTCTATTAGCGAGTAACCGCTTTCGGCTAATAATAACGTCCTGGAGGCATGGGCGATTGGCTTTACCGATCCATCCTTTAGCTTATGTAAAATGCACGCCCCGATACCGTAAGAGCTGGCATCGCTGGCTACAATGATGTCAAGGTTTGGATCGTAGTGAGTCAGGAACAGATCTGATGTAAGGTACATCGTTTATTTTATCAATTGCTTCCTGGCATTCGGTTGTCCATTCCCACTCTTTGTCTTTTCTCAATAATTCATTGAGTGGAGCTCTGTGCATTTTTGGAACAAAAACGTTATAATAATTGGCAAGACCTAAAAAACTTTGAAGAGCCGACACATTTTCTGATGCTGGCATATTCTTTATTGCTGTTACTCTATCTGGGTTGGGACGTCTTCCGTCTTTGTCGATTATTTTCCCCAAGTACTTGATTCTCCCCAGGAACAACTCACACTTCGTATCCTTTAGTTTGAATCCGGAATCCTGGATTCTTCTGAACAACTGCCAAACGTGCGATTTGTGTTCCTCGATGCTCTCGCTTTTCATTAGGACGTCATCGAGATAGGCCACCGAAAAATCCAGACTATTTAACATCGTGTTCATGACCTGTTGGAAAATGGAAGGAGCGACCTTAATCCCGAACGGAAATCTTAAAAATTTGTATAAACCCTTGTGGGTGTTTATACAAAGGAGCTTTGAGCATTCCTCGTTCACTGGTATTTGTAGATAAGCATCGCTTAAGTCAATCTTAGAGAAAAATTTCTCTCCGCTGAGTTTAGCGAATATATCCTCTGGACTTGGTAGAGGACAATGGTGATTCTTTAGGGCGCTGTTCAGCCCCGTAGAGAAGTCAGCACATACACGAATTTATTTGCTCTTCTTTTTAATATAAACTGTGGGGGATGCCCATTCGCTATATTCAACCTTTGCCAGAACTCCCATTTCCTCAAGATGATTCAATTCTTCGTCAATTTGATTTAACGAGGCAAATGGAACGTTACGTTTTTTCTTAAAAACTGGGTTTACGTCTGGATTTAACTCAAACTTACCAGACATTTTAGTGCACTTTCCTAGTCCTCCACTGAAAACGCCAGGAATTTTTTTTTAAGTTCCCTTTTCAACTTTTTGACATGAGTTAATAGGCATATCCCAAAGTTGAAACTGTTCTAACCAATCAGTCCCGAACAGATTACCCGTATTCTTCATAATATACGCCTTAAGTTTTAACGTTTTACCTTTGAATGACACGTTCATTTTAAGTTTGCACATAAACTTAATAGTGTCGTCCGTTACTTCTTCAGATATTCGGTTCGTTCTTAACAAAGTCGGTTTACCCAATTTTTTCCATGTTTGATAATTAATTATGGATAAGTCTGAACCAGAATCCAGCTGTAGCCGTATATTTTTGTTACATATTTGTACTTCAATATATTTTCTGATGTTACTACATTCTGGTTCAGACTTGGTAGTTTTTACAAAACTTTTCTTTGTCTTGCTCTTAATCCTGCAATGGGAACGTTTGTCTCCCACTTTATCGCAATTAAAACATTTTTTATCTTTAAAAGGACAATCTCTATACCAATGTAATTGACCACACCCGAAACATGGTCTTGACGGCAAAGTAACTGTATTTTTTGGTTGGCCTATTTTAATTTTTCTTTGGCGTATTTTTTTCAATGCATTCATATAGTAAAATCATTAGCAATGCATTTCCATTATACATATAATAGCCCTATTCTACCAGTAATGATTGCCTTCATTCCTGACCACTGACAATACCTCCCTTCCTCATTTTCAATGCATTCCTATAGTAAAATCATTAGCAATGCATTTCCATTATACATATAATAGCCCTATTCTACCAGTAACGATTGCCTTCATTCCTGACCATTCACAATCCCTTTCTTCGTCATATTCAATGCATTCCTATTGTATAATCATTAGTAATGCATTTCCATTATACATATAATAGCCCTATTCTATCAGTAATGCTTGCCTTCATTCCTGACCACTGACAATCCCTTTCTTCCTCATTTGCAATGCATTCCTATAGTAAAATCATTAACGATGCATTTCCATTGTACATATAATTGCCCTTTTTTATCAGTAATGCTTGCCTTCATTCCTGACCACTGACAATCCCTTTCTTTGTGATTCTCAGTGCATTCCTGTAGTAAAATCATTAGCAATGCATTCAGAATAAATTAAACATATGATAGCCTTATTCTATCAATAATGTTAGCCTCCATACCTGACCATTGATAATCCCTTTCTTCCTGATTATCAATGCATCTCTATGGTAAAATCATTAGCAATGCCTTTCCATTAGAAAAAGAAGAGCCCTATTCTATCAGTAATGCTTCCTTCATACCTGACCACTGACAATCCCTTTCTTCTTGATTTTCAATGCATTCCTGTAGTAAAATCCTTAGCAAAGCATTTACTCTATTAATGTAACATCCCAAATTCTATCACCAATGACTAATGGGAAGGCTTGAAACCATTTCTTCTCATTGGAAAACATTAAGAAGAGCAATAATAATGAAATGAGATGGAAAAATAAAACTTTTAAAACCATTCAGATTCAAATTCGAGAGGTTAAACATGAAAATAATTTTGATCCACCCTTATAAATATAAATGTCCAGTTATCTTTCTTGGAATATAAACTTGAGACGGATATCTTGAGTGTAGAAAAAGCACTGGGCAATAACAAAATCCTGTTGTTTGTTTAAGAAATCTGATATTTCATCAACTAATAAACCAACCAATTTTTGATATCAGTGGGTGGGAAGAAACATTTTTCTTCACGATAAATGGCTTTTCAAAACACATTCATGATTATATCTTAAATAGGCGCCGGGCGAGTCGTTAGCGATGTAAATTGACTTGATTCATCAGGGAGTTTTGAGTCTTTCAGCATCATACATCCCATCACGAAGCCGACCCGATCAGGGGAGATCAATCCCTGATTCCCCCTCCACAATCAAACGCTAACGGTGACTTTGGCCTTTTTAATAAATTGGACGAAAATAGACAGCCCGATTGTAACAACCAATCCACTGCGCAAACTGACTTTTAAATGGTCTACGGGAAGGTCGGCTTCTTTTTTTTATTTCTTTTTCGGTGGATAGCAACTTCACTAAAGCTTAACCCTCTATGTTATTTCCCAAACAAGGTTTGGTGCCTTACTCTAAAAGTTTACCGTTTTGATTTATCAATTTGTACTATAAAATCCTATAATTTAAAACTACTTCTAAACATTATATCGTTTGAATGATTATTAAAGTCAGCTATTTTTTTTTGTTGTGGGGTGGGGATAAAAAACAACTCACCCCCACTATCACATTTTTATAAACATCCTTTAGTTTAAACTGATTCTTAACATTATTACAGGTCAGCCATCGTTTTAAAGGACGTATTCTCAAGTTTTCAAATAATTATTTTGGTCTCCATAAACATGCCATGTCTTCTTAACTATACACAAATTATGCAAAGAATAAAGTGTAGTGATTACTACTATGTTTGCCACGCCTACATTTTTCTCAACTGTGATTGGTCAAATAATAAATACTAACTATCACAGGACAATTTACGGATCGCATTCACCACACTGAATTTTTCCTACTGTTAATTCACAAACATGCTTTTGTTATAAAATCACCGATTGGGTAATTTTTCATCCAATCAGATATTTTTTGTGTTCTCTCGAAATTTCTCCCGCCGTTGTCCTGGGAGCCTACCGATAGTAATATAAACCAGGATTCGCTCCAAAAATAGACAGTAGAAGCAGAACTCAGTAGAACTCAGCAACTCACACGCGTCTACACAGACTATTCACTCTACTCACTGCGCACACACACACAGAACTTAAATATCATTCACCATCAGTTCTGTGTAACAAGCCAAGTTGCAACAGCTCTGTTAGTTATATATAATCCACAACTGAATTACTACATGTTCTTCTGAAAACATCATCCTATCTCTTATAGAACTTTGAACATTCTTATTCAGAAAACTTGTTTTATTACATTTAATCTTTCAGCTAACAGATAAAGGGAAACTACTTCTTTCTTGTTGTTTCACACATTACAAAAAATGTTTTGTATTTGTTGATTTTAATATATATTTTATCGTTGAAACAAAAATCGGTTTTCCAATGTTTTCCTTAATTCAAAAATGTATAATTGTTAAATGCTATTCAACACGCAGCCACATCAATCTTTTCAACACAACCAGCATTTACAAAAGTGCACAACAATGTTCATTAAAATAGAATAATTAAAAACGCTATTTACAAATTATGAAGGCGGTTAAAATACAATGAACTACAAAAATACTCGTCAAAATAGGATAAATTAAAAAGGGAATGGGGAACGATCTACCTTACAATATATTTCATGCTTATAACTAGAAACCCTTTCTTATGCAGTCACAAGTATTGCATCTCTCCAGTCTTGAGGTGCCCCACTTCCCCACGCATCGTGAATGACCTTCTCCAAAAGATTGATAATCCTGTCGCTGCCATACTTAAGAATTTCTGCTGATAAGCAATCCACTCCAGGTGCTTTGTTGGTGTTCATTTGTTTCGCAGAGACCTTTATTTTATCCCAAGTAGGGAGTTCATCAAGAGAGATAATTGGTTCATGTTGCTCAATGTTATCTATTTAATAGCATCCTCTTTTGCATGGGTGGAAAGATTTAGTGATCAGGTATTCCGGAACAGATGACGTTTCATTTCAAGAAGTTCCTCAATTCCCTCACAATAATCGGCCTGACGATTGCATGAAACAGCCAGTATTGAATGTTAAAAACAACATGTTTAAAAGAAAAGTTGCTGCCAAATTACACACACACACACACACACACACACACACACATATATATATATATATATATATATATATATATATATATATATATATATATATATATATATATACAAGTATAGGACTGGTATATACGGAATAAATAAACTTTTAAAACCATTTATTCTACATTCAACATCATCACTTGATAAGACGCCGGAGGTGTTCAAACAAAATGGCTATTTTTGTAGTGATTTTATAACATATTTATGTTATAATATTTAAATATATATATATATATATATATATATATATATATATATATATATATATATATATATATATGAACATAATAAAATAGGCAGCATATATTTTACATTACAAAGAGTTAATCATACCTTGAATCAATCAGCAATATTAATGCAATTATTGGCGAAATCCCTTCGCTAGTGGACATAATTATAAGCATTATACTACTGATAATCCTCTGAATGATGAGATCCTCATATATAAAATGGATATGGTGTATTTTTGTTTATATTTCTGCTAGTACTTTCGAATGCTTCACGCAAAAAACTAATAACATGGGTCTAATCCTATAGTGGGTTATCAGTTATAGTAATTGTATGACTGTTGAAACAATTAGTTTGATTTGGCCTCGTTAGTTAGATAGCCCACCATAAGAGGGGTATAAAACAAGAAAATCAAATTGTAAAGCGAAACAACAAATTTATATACATATAAATAAATTAAGGTCTCTACAAATAAAATTAATGTATTTTGGTTGATACAAGGTCGTCAAAATTTCGTAGCAGTCCTTGCAAAAAATGAATTTATGTGTACGTAGGCAAGAACTATGTACGTATGTATGAGCGTTATCGTAGGGTAGGAATGTCTTTGAAGTAATCGCCCAGTCTTAAAATGTTCTGTTCGTTTATCAAGTATAAAAGAGGTGAAGGAGAAAGGTAGAGATAATAATAACGATCGCTTGACGTTTCTCAAGGGACGTGTTAATACGCTCGTCTTCTTCTCTCTGGTGACAGGCGAACTTGCCCGTCTTTTATTTTGTTTGTGGGGCTTGAAAAGGTCATTTGGGAATTCGCTCCCAGATATGATTCGGGCCTTTCCATTGGACGACGTAAAACTTCGCGTCAGCCCGCGAAAAGGTCCGTAAAAGAATTTGTTTCTGAGAATTGAAGATTATTTGAATTTTGTTTTTAAATGTTTCCTAGTTTTCTATTAGCCGAAAAACATTTCACATCAAGGTGTGAAATTTCACGAGTTTTGTTTTGGATTCGCATTTGCGTGTGTGTTAAGCAAAGTTTATAAATTCGAGTCTTTTTAATTTCTAACAACATCAATGAGTCAGTGCTTAGCATTTGAATTTTAAATCTAGATCTTGTTTTGTTCACTACAATCCTTTAGTGAAAGCTTCAAATCTTTTCCATTCAAACTAGACTGAAAAATATCTCCTGGTCAGGAAATAAATTTTTATTATCCTAATATCACTTTTGGATTTGTCAGTAGGGAACAATTCTGTCATCTTCAAAAGGTGTAAAACAAAATTTAAAAAAAGAATGCCCAACGGGATTCAGTAAACCCCGATATTTTCTTTGTATCTCTCAGAAATTACGATTTTCCTCAAAACAATAACGTTGAGCCATAAATCTAGATTCATATCTCTCAAAACACCTCCCAACAATAGCAGTCTGATCTCTTGACTCCTAAGTGCCGACAGTTACAGATATGAATAAAATAGACTAAACTATTCTTAATTGGAAACAATGAGAAGGTCAAATTACTTCTCTTGATCTAAAATTCTTAGTCAAGTGAGCATACGGATTCGAGTTCAAGTCAGCCAAACTCCCTCTTCAGACACTTTTTGTTTTTTACTGGTTCCTTTCTCCTTCTTACACTAGATGGCGCAGTTGGGTCGCCCATGTTAGGGGCAGCCATTGACATCCAGTGATGGCATAAACCTTAGTCTGGTGGCTAGGAGTTTATAAACTTAACCTCACTTGGCTTCTCCAAAAACACCGTTAGGAAGCTCTATTTAAGTCTGTTAAAAGGCAGTCATTTTCTTCTCTTTCTCTTTTTTATTCTTGTTTCCAGATGTAGTTGAAGACTATTGAACTTTCGCACACACACACACACACACACACACACACACACACACACACACACACACACACACACACACACACACACACACACACACACGTGTTTCACACAAGCAGTAGTTTTAATGTCTTTTTCCTTTGATTTCAGTTGTCTACATATGGAATTCTTTTGTTAATAAAATGCATTAATCGTTGTTTGGCTAAATTCACATGTTTTGTGTTTACTTATTTTTACCCGGACTCACTTGAGTCCGCCAAATATAGTTTGCGGGACAAATGTTCTTGGAAATATTTACTATAAAAACCTCACAACAAAAGAAGTGATTGCCGCAAAAAAGTGCAGTACTAGATTAGTAGGAAGGTCTCATAATTTTACAGTTGAAATGGCTAGAATTGACCGTAACTTCTATACTAACAGTTTCTTCACTTGCACTTCTGGCTTTTTGCTTTCCAGTCAAATTTGATCTTCAAAAATTTAAATGGAATATCTACTGTTAACTTCTATCTTCTTAATTCCTGTTCTTTTATTGTTCTCGCTCCTTAATGATGTTGTTCTTTTTTTTATTCTTTCAGATTCAGTCAGTCCCTTGCATCTTAGTGGCTCTATTGCCTTACTTAAGGTGAAATGATTAATAAAAAATAAAAAACTCCAATAGCATCGGTTCCGATCCGTTCGGCATGTCCTTTTTGTCCTTCTTAGAAACTAGATTTCTAAATCGATTTCCTCTAAAAACACAAATAATGTCTTCAGTCTTCTAAAAAAGTTTTAACGTTAATTTGATGGAAGTTCTTGCTTCTATTTAATAGGATTCATGATGTTCTGAAAAAGGAAGTTGTGGGGAAAATGAAATAAAACCAATAAATAAAATAAGAAAGAAAAGATATTTATTTTCCCATGATGCAACCGGAAAATGTTTCTGGTCGCCTGTGCACTTTTATGACCTCACTTCCGGAAAGGACAGAATCTTTGTCATTTCTAATTTCTAACGAAAGCGTTCAATGTATTTCAGCAGCGCTATTCATAATAACGGTGAAGCTCGTGCCGTGGCCCTAGACATCTCCAAAGCGTTTGATAGAGTATGGCATGCCGGCCTTCTTCGCAAGCTCCAGGGTTATGGTATTACAGGTCGATTGTTTGACCTAATACAATCATTCCTGTCAAACCGTGAATTGAAGGTCGTTCTCAATGGATTCATCTCCAGCTCCTATCCCACTAACGCAGGTGTTCCTCAAGGCTCCATCCTAGGCCCTACTCTGTTCCTCATATTCATAAACGACCTTCCTGACGCCATAGATTCCCAAGTCGGAATCTATGCGGACGACACCACAATTTACTCCTGCCTCAAACACAAATCTAGTGATGCTGACAAAGTTAACCTGGCAGTTCGATTAGAAAAGGACCTCCAATCGGTTGTGAACTGGGGCAAGAAATGGATGGTTAACTTTAACGCCTCTAAAACAAAACTGCTCTCTATTAACCACCACAAGGATCCATCCCTGCATCCCATTAGAATGTCTGAAGACAAACTTCTCGAGAGCTCCTCTCTGCGGCTGCTCTGTCTCACGCTGTCCGCTGATCTGAGATGGAACAAATACATCGAGTCAATTGCATCATCCACCGCAATGAAAGTTGGCTCCCTGTGCCGAGCTAGGAAATTTTTCTCCCCGGAATGGATCCTCCAAATCTATAAATCGACCATTCGCCGTTGCATGGAGTATTGCTGCCATATATGGTCTGGAGCCCCTGCTGTTTGCCTCAGGGTTCTTGATAAGATCCAGAGACGGATATGCAATGTAATTGGCCCTGATCTGTCATCTCGTCTGCAGTCGCTTTCTCACAGACGCGACGTTGCCTCGCTCTGTCTTTTTTACAAATACTTTTACGGTAATTGCTCCGAGGAGCTGCTTTCGCTGGTCCCTAGGCCTCATGAATTTAAACGTCCTACGAGGCTGGCATCCCGTTCCCACCCCTTCACTGTTGAAACTGTTAGATGTAGACGTCTCTTCTACTCGCACATCTCGCCTGTGGAACTCCCTTCCTTATTCCTGTTTCCCTGACAAATACAATCTCCAACTATTTAAGTGTAACGTCAATCGACATCTCCAGTTACCTTGATCTATCCACTTCCCTTTTCCACATCCTTTCACCTTTCATTTCTATCTGCTCTCGCTCCAAATCTTCTGTAACCCCCTTGCCTTGATCGATCCACTATCTTTCTCCACATCCTCTCCTTTACCACTCCTATCTGTCTTCCTCCAAACCTTCTGTAACCCCTTGTGTGCTAGTAGCCTCCAGGCTTGCTTGGGGTGATAAGCTTAAAAAATAAATAAATAAAAAAGCCCTACTTATGTGAATTGGTTATTCCAACTCAGCGCAAAGCTGACTTGAGCTCGACCATTTTAACCATTGTTATCCTAACTTCTGAACCAAAAAGGAAAACGGACATATCCAAGAGACTCTGTTTCACTACAGTCCCCATAAATAGAGAATAAACAGTCCGTGGTTGAAACTTAAGTTTATGTATGCTTCTTCTTTTATTGTTTAGATATGAACACGCCCCCGCATAAAATACACAAAACCTTTTAACTTCCAGACCGTTTTAATGGCATAAACGTCAATCTTAGAAAAACACTACAGAAATACACTGGAAGTATTTCAAAGTGTAGCCCGATGGGATACATAGCCGAAAATATGAAGCACCAGTGAGGATCGAACTCACTATTCAATTGTAAATGATCAAGCAAGACAAGCTTTCTGACCATTACACCATGTCAAAGTGCCTAGGTGATTTACTAAGATGTGACACAAAGCCAAAAGTATGGGACACACAGTGAGGATCAAACTCACTACTCAGTTGTAATTAATCAAGTGTGACAAGTTTGCTAACCATTATATTACATCGAAGTGCCTAGGCAATTTACTAAGATGTGGCACAAGGCCGAAAGTATGGGGCACTCAGTGAGGATCTGAAGAATGAAGATCATTTAACATGCACAACATGCAAATCTGCACACATTGTGAAACACATTTTAACTCACTTAGCACCTGTAAGACAGAAATACTACCCACCTGGGTATGACGATAAACTAAATCTGGCAGCATGACCCCTGATCGGGAAGTTTTGAGAAGCACGGAACCACCTATTAATTACTGATGTTCACAGTTCCACCCTGACCTGGGGTGGTATCACCTGTTAGGGTACCAGTTATGGTAAAATAATAAACCCCGAAACTGAAGTAAAACCATTATGAAAATATAAAAATACATTTTTATAGTCAAAATATTAGCAGCAATACATTTTTGAAAAAGATTAAATAAATTAGCAAACCTCCCAAGAAAACTAAATTTTAACATTAAATGACCCATAAAGGATTTGGTATGCTGTTAAACCAAACCAAACCAAACCAAACCAAACTAAACCAAACCAAACTAAACCAAACCAAACCAAACCAAACATAAATATTACAAGGAAACTAACATGAGAAAACTAATTTAAAATACTTATACTGTCAACATAATACTGTCAATTAGTAAATGGCCTAGGCACTTCGACGTAATGGTTAGCAAGCTTGTCTCGCTTAATCAATCATAACTGAATAGTGAGTTCGATTCTTTAAAAGAAATAGGGTTTTACCAAAACAACAGATCATGCACAAATCATGTATCTATAAAACATGGTACTCCGACATTTGGCCAATGGACATTTTAACCGAATGGAGATTTAGCCAAAAACGTAGTGGCGTACTTACATGTGTCTGTCACACTCTTTATCATAATGTGCTACATATATTTATATTTATTTACTGCATTAATTTATAATTTTTCAGGGTTTTTTTTGTTTTTTTTACAGGCTTTTTAAAAATCTATTCTGTATATATTTTACTTCAAATATTACTGTAAGATAAGTATTTTGAGAAAAAGCACATTTTACTGCAGCAAAAATTTTAATCTTTTACAATATGAAAGATCTTTCAATTTCACCTTTTAATAATCATTATCTTAAAGGCATGAACTGGCTTTTATCTTACTGTTAAATACGAATTTAAATAATTAGCTGCTACTTTTTACCCAAATACATTCAAATATTTTTAAAAAAATACTAATTTCAATAAACAAATATTGAAATAAGAAAACTTTTAACTTTAAATTTAGATTTAGTAATTTAATCACTTGAAAGTCAGTGGTAATTATTAGTCCTATTCTACCTTATAATACTGCTAATTAAAATACTTAAAGTATTGCTTGTTACTATTTTTACTTGTACTTTTTCAGTGAAATGTCCGTCGACCAAATGTCTATCAGCCAAATGACTCTCGGCCAAATGTCCAGCCATGATAAAACATACGGTGAGCCTAAAGGTATAAAATTATTTTCAAAATATCTGCAGTTGAAGGCATAAAACTGTGTTCAAAATATTTAGATTGCAGCATTTAAATAATCCATAGAGGTTGATATGCTGCCAAAGAAAATCATCCAAACCAATCTTCTACAATTCAAAAATGTTTTAGCTTTGAATAACCAATCACTCACTTGGTGCTCTATAAATGAAACTGAACAAAGTAAGTTTAGTAAATATTAGCCTAAATTATTGGAAATGTATGGATATAAAACGTAAGTCAATTTTTTTTTTGTATTCTACTGCTTTATTGAAAGTGTAAAGAGTCTTCAGGGTTATTGAAATCTTGGTTCTTTATTGCTAGTAAGAATTATTCTTATACAATTCCAAAATGTTTCAGTTTTAAATGACTCTCAGAGAATTAAGCCACAAAAATCATTAATAAGCTTAAAAAGTTTATAGAATCAAATATGGATGAAATCCTCAATCTAATCATCCTGTACTGTTTGACAACTGCTATCAATTTTTTTTAAAACGGGATTGTCTCAAAACTTCATAGAGATTGATATGCTGCTAATATAATTCAACCAAACCTAAACACTCAAAACATTCAATCTGACTTCTGAACACTTTTTTAGTTTATATTATACATTCAATAAAGATATTCTTTAGTTCATAATTTTAAAGATTTATGGGTTAAAATGTCCCCTGTAGAATTACATAACAAATTGATAACAAAATTTAACTGATATTAACAGCTTAATCATCAGCTTAAAAAGCTGATATTTTAGTTGGCTTCATCAAATCACCTTGAATGTCATTTGATCCCTTTCAGTTTGACAACAAATAAGCTGCTGAGAAGAAAATAAAACCCACTTAAGCTGAATACTATGTAATATCCAAGTCCAATTTGACAATTAACTCTTTCAAACAAGTCTAAGACGAGTCCTCCAATAGGTGTAGCTAGAGCCTGGGGTAGAATAAGGGCTTGGTGCCAAACGGCCATGTCTTTAGCCTTGTTTCTCTCTTCAGGAAGAACATCCATGACAAGGGCAAAATCTACTGCTTGGTAAGCACCAAATCCAATTCCTGAAAAAAAAAAAATTCTTAGGTTATTCCCAAATCCAAAAGTTGTTCTGGAAAGTTAAATAAGTGACAATTTAGTCTTTTGTTAAAATATTCAAAATGTCTGCAAAGGAAAGAGTGCATGCCACCCATCAATGCCTTCTAAAGAATGAAGAACCACCATTGCTTGATTTTCATAGAATTTCACCCCAAGCAAGGTGATAAAGCCACTAAGATGCAAGCAGTTACTGAATGGAGGAAAATGCGAAAATATCAAGAGGAGAAAGGACAATAAAAGAAGAGGATTAAAAAAGAGGATTATGATGAAGACAATGTCAGGAGACAGCCATGTTTTGATGTCACAAATTCCAATAAACACAAGCCAAGTACAACAGTGGTAACTTAAGGAAGAAAAAACACTGAACCAAGTTAGTTTTTGTACTTCATAAAGGAGATTAGCCTTTTATAATAGAAATATGAGTTTACAACCTACTTCTCTGCAGTTTATACTTGGAAAAGTCCTAAATAACATAAGATGTCACCTAACTGTGCACGTCTTGATAATCTGTAGCAAATTCTAACAAACACGAGTTGAGTACTACAAAGCAGATAACCTAAAGGAACTGCAGTTTATAAAGGAGACGGGCCTTTTATAATAAAAATATGAGTTTACAATCTACTTCTCTGCAGTTTATACTTGGAAAAGTCCTAAATAACATAAGATGTCACCTAACTGTGCACATCTTGATAATCTGTAGCAAATTCTAACAAACACGAGTTGAGTACTACAAAGCAGATAACCTAAAGGAACTGCAGTTTATAAAGGAGACGGGCCTTTTATAATAAAAATATGAGTTTACAATCTACTTCTCTGCAGTTTATACTTGGAAAAGTCCTAAATAACATAAGATGTCACCTAACTGTGCACGTCTTGATAATCTGTAGCAAATTCTAACAAACACGAGTTGAGTACTACAAAGCAGATAACCTAAAGGAACTGCAGTTTATAAAGGAGACGGGCCTTTTATAATAGAAATATGAGTTTACAATCTACTTCTGTATAATTTATACTTGGAAAAGTCCTATAATCTATTTTTAACTAAATGTTTATTACAATGTATTTTTATAAAAGTCGTATCTGGAAAAATCCTTTATATAATTTAGATTTATGGGCATGTGGTTTGATGTTTAAAAAAGTTTGTTTTCCAACCATGCTATCCAGGTTCGAATCTCACCATAGTTGATTTGTCAGGAATGTAACATCTTAATGTTATCAGTCTGGGGGAGATGATCCCAGCATGTGGCACATTTTGAAAGTGCCTAAAAACCATACCATGGGTTGATCCAAGCCTTGTGAGTTAAATTGGGTTGAGGGAACTATTTGACTTGAAGTCACAAGTCATTGGGACCGAGTGTTTGAGCATGCTGGCTTTGTTCAGGCTGTTGGTCATGCCAGATAATGCACCTCTCTCCCAGAAACTGTAACCAAGATCTGCTTAGCAGTGTTGCAGTATAAACCACTGGTGGGATCGGGTGGGTGTGGAATGGACACAAATGTCTTTCTCCATCTGGTGATCGCATAGAACAAGAAACTGGTAGTCTTGGAGAAATCTTGAATCTTGAATCTTAAGAGAGCACAAAGTCACACACACATATATACAGTGTCCGCCAAAAAAATGTCTTCACACTTCAGGAAAGGAAAAATTTGTCTTTCATAGTTTTATCAAATTGCGATAAAACTGAGGGACCCAAAAGGATGTTGTGCATCACAGAAAACTGAGGATATTGTTGGTGCTTAGACAAGAAATTGAAAATGCATGTGCTGCAATCCCACTGTACAGTTTGGTCAATGTTGTTCCAGCAATAGTTTGTTGTACCAATAAATGTCTGGAAGCTAACTGCCACCATTTTGAGCATCTCTTATCAAGTCCAAACGTAACTTGTATTAATCTTGTGATGTCTGAATAAATTTAGTATTACAATATATATACAAGGCTTTTCTTTCCTGACGTGTGTATACATATTTTTAGCAGACTCTCTCTCTCTCTCTCTCTCATATATGATGAACTCGACGTATGAGGGTCAGACAGATCAGTTCCCAGAAACTGAAAGCCCGACACCCACACAAGATTTGATTATAGTGGTGAAGGCTTTGTGCAGGGCCATCCACACTTTTTGGAAGGACGAATACAGGGACCTGGTGCAACGGATGCCACAAGGTCCCCAAATGACCCTCCGCAGGTTTTGAATTCAGAGTTGTCCTTCTCCTAGACCAGTTGCCATCCAAGGCTATAGAACCCAGTCTGTCCTGCTATTTATCCATAGTTGGAGGGAGAAGAAGAGGATTCACACCTTTCCCAAGGGTATTAGCACGTAAGTGAATGTAATGGAATCGACTGGAATTCGAACTCGGCTCTCCGATTCCTCAATCCAAGCCGTTATCCATTACTCCACCGTGCCTCTCATTCATTCATTCATTCATATATATATATATATATATATATATATATATATATATATATATATATATATATATATATATATATATATATATATATATATATATATATATATATATATATATATATATGTTCAGTTGCATGCTTTTGTGATCTTCAGAGAAACTAGTTTATTTTTTCAAAAGTGGATCTATTTATGCTTGTTTGTGTTTGATCCTTTGTGTGTGGTGGAGGGGGGAATTTTCTTTAGTATTTGTTTGTCACACTCACATACATAGACACACATACATACAGGTGTATGCACTTTAGTTTGTACAAACACACCCATATAAATAATCTGAGGTTAGGTGCAGTTACACATCTATGCATCCACTTTTGATTATTTGTAACAAATATACACACAATTGTAAATATGTTAGCTCTATTACAGATATTGAGCACTTTCCTCTAAGAACCATGCATATATATATATATATATATATATATATATATATATATATATATATATATATATAAATATATATATATATTACATGAATCATTCATACAAAAAGCAGATAGTGAAATTAATGATATAAATGATGTAATGTAAATTGAACTGCACCACATACTTGATATATATATATATATATATATATATATATATATCCGATGCGATGAGAACGAAAGTAATATATAAATTCTAACGTTCGCAGAGTTAATTAAAAAAAGAGCTCGATACAGGTAGTAGAGCGATAATTATTTATTTATTATAATTTTATCATATAGACAAAACCATTTTACTCACAACAAAGATGCAACTTGGTTTCAGTGCATTTCTTGTGTTCACATAAGTGTTGTTTTCTTTTCTGGACATAAAGTGTGGCAAAACTGTCCAAATAATGGTGACGACGAAGAGATCATATAAGCATTGAGGTTTTGAGGAGAATGAAAACAAAAAATGTATTTATACTTGGGATCAGAGAGTTGATATTTCTAGGACACATAACGAGAAAAGAAGGCTCGAAAAATTCGACACGCAGAGCTGCAAAGGATAGCAACTTATGGCGAGCCATACTTGCCCATATCCTGAAGGGACACGCACCTAAGAGATAGAAGCCAATTTTTTAAAAATCAAGTTCACCCCATGCAAGGCTGTAAAGCCACTAAGACACAAGGGTTTACTTGGTGTGGCAGAATTAGAGAGAGAAACATTACCTACTAATGACTAAAAACATAAAAAAGTAATCAGGAGGACAGTAGATAGTGAATTTGTGGTGATTGGAAAATCTCCAAAAATGTAATAAATTCCGAGGGTTAAGAAAGAAATATACTTACCAAAAACTAAAGATATGAAGACGGCAAAGTAATAAGCATAGTTTCCTTGTATAAGCATAAGGCCAACCACAGTTATTGTCATGAGAATACCTGAAAAGAAATTAAGTTTCATTACATCAGTGCAAACTTTCCTGACTAAAAACTACATTTAACAGCAAAGCCTCCGATCAGAAGGTTTTGAGGAGCATGGAACCACCTCTTAATTGCTGTTGTTCCCAGGATCATTTTGTCCCGGGGTGGTAGCACCTGTTAGGGTTCTAGCTGTAGGCAAGTAGTGAATCCCCAAACAAAATCAAATCACTAGGAATATTTGTCTTAGATGAAACGTCTATTCTAAATTAATTCTTTATACTTATATTAAGTGGATAATTTGGAGATTTCTACGTTAGAAATTACGACTGAGTAGTGAATTCAACTCGGTGCTCCATACTTTCGGCCTTGTGCTACATTTAAACTATGCTTAGTAAATCACTGTATTGATGGGACAAAAGAAGTAGGTTTATATGGTCAAGGGAGATAACTCAATTTAGAAAATTAAGTCTCATTGAGTTATCTCCCTTACAGCAAGATCATAAAATTTATATATCCAAGATTTTAAAAAATCTCATGCAATTTTTATCCTGATCAAATTGTAACTAGAAAAATCTTTGTTATATGATTTATATTTATCCCCGAAATTTTAAAAATAATACTTATTCTTAGGGAATGAATTATTCTTATACAATTTAAATGTTTGGGTTTTAAATGTCCCCAAAACGGTTGAAAACTTGTAAAACAGTCAATTTTTAATTTGATCCATTTCATCTCTTTCACTCATCATGGTTGCATTCTTACTTCTTACAAGACATTACTTGATATTGTATCATTCTCCTTTTGCCAAATGTGACCTTTAAACCCTACCAGAGACCCACATTCTTTGAGCTTAAGTACCTTTTTATTAGACTTGTTCTCTAGAATCTTTATGTATAAATTCTTGTTAGGAAGTGTAATTTTTTTCCAGTTCAGAAAAAGTGTATTACTATTCAGCTTAATGCAAGTTGTATCTGGAAAAATCAATGTTACATAATTTATATTTATTCCCAAAACACCTACTCAAAAACAAAAAAAACACCATTGTGTATCAGGAACCATACACAACTGAACATGGATTGGTCTGTAGTAAATTGCCAGGTACTACAGCAAATAACCCAGCGTTTCTCAACCTTTTTACCCTTGCATAACCCTTAAAATAAATTACATGTCTTAAGGAACCCTTGCACAAAAACAAAATTATATATACCATATCTTTTTCCACTTTATTTTCATCAGAGTTCATGTGGTAAATATCATAGCATATATTTGTGATTTTGAATAACTGGTTTAAGGAAAAAATTAATACATCTTTGTCAAATTTTTCAGTAATGCTAAATAAAATTTGTACTTTTTGTTTATAATACTTCATCAGGAAGTTTTCATTCACACACAAAAAAAATTCTAAACTCAAACTTATAAAAAAACATAAGTAACCAATATCATATACCTATAATATTAACAGAACAAAAACAGATAATTGCTGCATCAGTTTTTTTATTTTTTTATCCTTTACTATAAATAGTATATTATTATTAATATATTTTTTAATAATATAATAGGTTAGATAGGATGATGTCTATATTACAATATCGCAATAACCAAGAATATATTGTGTGTGTTTAGTAATATTACGTATATGAAATTAAATAAAAAGTCAAAAGCGCATTAGCTTATTTCACCTGTTCTCACAGAACCTTTGCGCACCTTTTGCAAAACTTAGGGTTCTGGGGAACCCCAGTTGAGAAATGCTAAGATAACCTAATGGAACTGTTTGAAGATACTGATCCAAATGAGGTTTTTTAATTTTTAAAGGAGATTGGCCTTTAAGTTTACAATCTATTTCTATATAGTTTATACTTGGAAAAGTCCTACAATCTATTTTTAAGTAAAAAGTTTATTACAACTCATCTTTATGCAAGTTTTATCTGGTAAATCAGTGTTATATAATTTATATTTATTCCCCAAATTGTTAATAAAATATTCATTCAGAAAAGAATTATTTTTATATATGTTGTAAACTATAATTAGTTAAAAGTATTCACTACTATTTCTATAGTAGTTTCATTTTCAAGGTTAGAATCTCTGGTATTTATCAGGGTGCCCATGTTGCTACTCGACGTGACACAAGGTCAAGGTATAAAGTGGGTTTAATGGCCATAGCTTTTGGGGACACCACAGGCATTGGGTAGTAAATCCTGTCCCTAGGGGAGATACTGCCTGGTGGGAAAGCTCCTTGGGGCTTGGGCTGATATTCAAAGAAAGAATACAAATCCCAACCAAAGGTCAGAATTAGTTTGGCCTCCAGCTGTATGAACTGTTATTTAGAAGGTGGAGATTTGTATGTGAATACAACGATACAATTTAAAAATATATGCTGGATTTAAATAACCAGCAAAAGGTTGCTAAGCCATCAAAAAACAAATCAGTCAATCACTTGGTACTCCACATTTTTTTTCTCTTTTGCTTTCTGATAAAAAATTAAGATATTACCTGAAATGTGCATAAAACTAAATTTAACAAAATTCTGTCTCTTCCCCCTATATAAGATTCCCTCAAAGATGACCTTTAGTCTTAAGAAGTCGTTTTGAAGGATGAAATGCAAGTTGTATTTGGGTGATGATGATGATGATGATGATGATGATGATGATGATGATGATGATGATGATGATGATGATGATGATGATGATGATTATTGGACATAAGCCTTCCTCAGGCTTATAGGGTTCTTGGGGTAAACAGCCATTATCGTACTACGCTAGCCCAATACATGTTGGCAGAGACAGATGTGACACTCTTTGGCAATCATGTCCCCTTTTTGATTCATGACTGCCTAAGGGTCTCAGCAGTTGTCTGACAACTGTAAATGTTTATTGATAGATTCTGATTTCAGTTCCACATACACACGTAGAAAAAAAGAAAAATACTGGATTTTAAAATTAAATACATATAAACTAGGGTTAAATAAAGACTTGGGTATTTTAAATCTTTATAAATATTTCAATACTTAAACATTTTTTTAGATACAGTTAAAAAAATTTTTTTTACACAACATCTAAAAATATTATTACATTTAGATTTATGTTAAAATATTCGAACACATTTGCATTCCATATCACATGACGTCTGCGTCTCACGACGGACGCTACTTGTAAACAAACCTCTAAAAACAGTTATTTCTGATGAAAGATCGAGGCCAGTCTGAAATATCAAATTACATATATATAAAAAAATATAAATAAATACTTTCATAAAAAACATTATATTTTCTTTATATATATATATATATATATATATATATATATATATATATATATATATATATATATATATATATATAATACTTTATATATATAATACTTTATATATATATAAGTATTTTAAAACTTGCTTATATTAGTTTTGTCCCAAATTTGAATTTCAAAGAACTTTATTTTACTTCATGGTTTGAGGACTCGGTTCCTGTTTATGTCAATTCCATTAAACAACTCATAGTTTAATTAAAGATTCTTAAAATTTTAGTTCTTACCCCCAAAAATGATGATTGGCTTTCGTCTTTCCATTCTGTCTGAAACACATCCTGCAACCAAGGAACTGAAAATATAAAAGTTCTCACATTAAGAGTTGCACCTCATCTTAAAAAGAAAAAAAAGAAATCAAACTTTTTGTGATTAAACTTTGGTATAATTTTTAATATTAATGAGTTTCAGGCCATCAAAAGTAAAATCTAAATCAGTGTTTTTTAAAAACCCATCTTTGGTAGGTGGGCATGTATCTCCTAAGATGAATTAGGATCAGATGTGGATCAGAATCTGGCAAAATGATAGAATAAAGTAGGAAATGTTTATCAATCTAACATGTTAAAAGATATGGAACATGTGAAAAACTACCAAACATAATCTATATATATAAAATAGAGGATGTCTGTGTGTCTGTCTGTGTAATACCTTTTCACTTGAGATCCATCCAACCAATTTTGACCAAACTTGGCACATATATTGTACAATGTAAGAGATAGGTTGTTAGCATAAAAAATCGATAATTTTTAAGAAATCAATAATTGATAAAACCGATCAAAAATCGATAAATTCAACTTTTTGCCTCTGATTTCATTCAAACTTGGTATATCGATTACTTACAGCATGACAAGCTCAACGATAACTCATTTTTATTTCTATGCCACTACGTTTAGCAAAAAACTGTGAAAAACGAGAAATTGATATCAACACAAATTGATTTCAGCATAAATTTTTGAACTAAAAACTCCCTCAATTTTCAAGCAATCTTATACAAACTTCTCTCAATTGTAGCCAACAATAATTTGATTGTTTAACGGTCATTTGACTTGATAAGTGAGTTCATACATAGAGTGAAAACCTGTGTAAATAGCGAAAAATGGCGACTTTTACTGGTTTCTTTCTTATTTTTCGTTGATCTTTCAACCAGTTTTCATCAAACTTAACAATTACTTTATAAATGTATCCTCTTTTACATACCTGGTAGCACACTGAGAAATTGAATTTCAAAAACTCCAAAATAATTGTGGTCTGAAGTGCGTCTTCATGTTACCTGTTTTACTCCATCGTGTCCTTGGCTAACTTTGATTGAATAAATACGGACTACTTCTGTCATATCAGTAACTGCATTAATTCAAAATGTTTTTTAATGAAAGTACTTTAAAGTAATGGAAGAAGATAGACTCTGTTACTTCTAAACATGATGCTGTTTTTGCTCCATTCTAATTGAATGCTTTTTCTCATCGACCAGTGGACATGGCTGCTAGTGTCTACTAAACACACACACACACACACACACACACACACACACACACACACACACACACACACACACATGCACTTATGAATATACATTATTATCTGAATCCCACATAGACAAACAGAAATTATTATACACTCGCATACATAAATCTATATTTGTTCCATGTGAATCAACTGATTTAATGATGACCAAGCCATAAAATTCTACAAAACTCTCCAGGATTTAGCTACAGTAGAATTTAATGGCTACATATATCACTTCCTATAGTAGAAATCTCACATTTGCTCTCATTAACTGATTGAGCACTATGGAGAAAGGGAATTTTTAACAGCTGCTGCTCCTGCTTAATGCATAGCACTTCGTCAGAATTGAGCACTGTAGCTGCTGGTCTAGCATTTATATACATCATGTATATAATACATTAAAAGATTGCCTTTCTCTGCTGTGCGCATTATTGCAAGCGTAACCATCAATGGTCAATCTACAACCATCTACCCAATTTCACTCATAAGGTTTGGTCAACCAATGGGATGGTTTCAGGCACTTTTCAAAGGTGCCGTATGCAGGGATCACCTCCTTCAGACCAATAACATCAAGAAGTCATCTTCCTGAGAAATCGACCATGGCAAGATTCGAATCCTGGTCTCATGGTCAGAAAGTGAACATTCAAACCACTCGGCCACATGTCCATATATATTATATAAACAGATACTTACCTCAAGGCTGCAAAGAGAAGTAGTGGCAGTAGCATGATAGCTACTGCAGTCTGTGCTGTCCAGCAATTAGGAAGGTAGATCATGTCATCTAACCAATATTCCAAAAACCTCAAAGAAAAAAAAAGATATTGTATCAAAATAGACTGTACACATTGAATATTAAAAATGAACGTACATAATCTTACAGCTGAAGATCTTTGGATTTGAGAACTTAAAGAATTTATTTCAGCTCAGTTGTCTTATTTTAAGGCAAGATATTATAAAGCAATCCCAGACTCAAGGACACATGGCACCGTGGATAAAGGCGTTAGCTAGATCCAGCGACAGGACCCAAAGAGTGTGAGTTCAAAACCTGGTTAAGGCGGTGGAGAACTTGGAGAGGAGAATTAACAGGAGATAACTGACATCCATTAGATATGGCACGTGGAACTAGAACAGTCTACACCAGTGAGCGAAATAAAGGGTTAAGTTAGACCTTCCAATCACTTGAAGAAGGCCGGAACGTACAACAGCCGAAACATTGTGATAAATATGGCAACAAAATGAGGATGATAGTCTGAACAATGTAAATAGTGTACATAATACCTCATCTCAGAATATAGACAGATACCTTTCTTACCTGCAATAAAAAAAAGAACATTACTTTGGGCCACAGGAGAGGTTTTAGCTCTTCGTGGGTGAAGAGGTAGTTGTGTGCTGCAATGTGACATATTAATGTTTTTGATATACAGCCCCAGTAATTTCTGATGATGGACTTGATAATCTGATTTTTGATCTTTGGAATTATGACTGGACTTCTGATATTTTTTTTTGTTTTTATGGAGGCAGGGGGATTTGAACGACTCTATAGCAATTTAACTCAAATTATTTCTCTATGTTTTTAGTTCTTTTTTAATCATTGTTTAATGTTGACTAAATAATGTTTAATGTCAGATAATCATTTAACCCCAAGCAAAGCCCACCGTGTCACTAGGACTATAGAATCTGCACCTCTGCAGAGGGCTAAGACCCCAACAACAAGGCTACCTGTTACTCATGGATTGTGACCCATAATGCCTGAGGACAGAAAACTGGAAGCTGAGCAGTCCAGGTATATAAATAAGCAACGCTCCTCTTTGGTCCTTACTTTGGCTAGACAGGTGAACAGAGAGGCCCGATCAGTTCCATCAACTGGTATTAGTACTGTTTTCTTTATTTCTAAAGAAAATGTTTCTGTTTCTTAATACTCTGCTTGGCTTTTGGAAGGCATCTTTATTCCAGGTAATGCCATAATGAGCAAAGAATTGCATTTTTGCAATAGAATAAAACCATAATGACCTTAATTCCTTTGATCCTTCTGTAACAGGGAATGGTGTAGTAGTAGTACTGAGTTGATATTATTTGAGTGTTGTTAAAGTAATTACCCTGTTGCTATATGTATTTGTAGTGTATGAGGAATCCTTTTCTCTTTTTTATATGGAAAATGAAATGAATTAAAACATACAACAATAATATAAACAATAAAAACTTGAGATACATGTTGACATAAATAGCAAGAATTTGTATTTTCTTTTTGTGGTGTGAATTAGAGAATTAGAGGCAAGGTGTTTGTAAAAATGTTCTCAGTGTCTCTTTTGTTTAAAAGTCAGTGCTTACTTGGTTTGGTTCCAAGAATTTCGTTTGTGAGGATGGCGTTTGAAATCATTTGTTTCTTATCTTCATGGAGTGCTGGCAAAGATGTGAGTTTCTGTAGTACTACTACTCCTTGTCTACTGGTCTACTGACTACTGTTATAGGGTACCCTAGCCTACACTAATCTACTTTACTGTGGTGGAAGGGTCATTTTTATAATGATGAGGGTAGGATAATGAAATATCCTTATTTTTTATCATATCTGATAGCAATGCTATTTTTAGAATGATGAAATATGACCATCATCATTCTAGACCATAAGACTTCCAACTACTTACCCTATCACAGTTGAAAGACCCTGTTGCATGAAGAATCTGGTGAGGAAGACCCATCGGAAATTGTGCTCTGAAAATAAGCAGTGTTGGGATTTAAAATATAGACAAAAGAATAACATGCAAAATGTCATAAATATTTTAATGCCTGAAAGTTAACTGTAACAGCAGATAATTATTTGCGTTACAGAGGAGGACAAATTTGGAAGTCCACAAACAAAAAGACAAAAATCATAAGTGGGTGTGTAATTTATGACTATCCTTTCCACATATTATTTTATGTCATGTATGGTGTTCAATAAGGGCTATAATGAAATTCTGACATATATACTTTAGCAATTTAACTCCCAGGTCTTTATTTACTTGACTTCAGATGACAAGTTAGAAATTATAGATATAGGAAAACATTTTTGGCAAACATGGATAAACGTGCCTGCAATAAGACATAGTGTCAAAAGGACAGTTTTTCCCATGACACTGCTTTTTTAACTACCTTCACTACTCGGCAATTTTGATTGATTTAAAAAGTGATGATTAGCAATTTAACTCCCAATTCTGTATTTACTTGACTTCAGATGACAATGTAGAAATTATAGATATAGGAAAACATTTTTGGCAAACATGGATAAACGTGCCTGCAATAAGACATAGTGTCAAAAGGACAGTTTTTCCCATGACACTGCTTTTTTAACTACCTTCACTACTCGGCAATTTGGATTGATTTAAAAAGTGATGATTAGCAATTTAACTCCCAATTCTGTATTTACTTGACGTCAGATGATAATGTAGAAATTATAGATAGAGGAAAACATTTTTGGCAAACATGGATAAACGTGCCTGCAATAAGACATAGTGTCAAAAGGAGAGTTTTTCCCATGACACTGCTTTTTTAACTACCTTCACTACTCGGCAATTTTGATTGATTTACAAAGTGATGATTAGCAATTTAACTCCCAATTCTGTATTTACTTGACATCAGATGACAATGTAGAAATTATAGATATAGGAAAACATTTTTGGCAAACATGGATAAACGTGCCTGCAATAAGACATTGTGTCAAAAGGACAGTTTTTCCCATGACACTGCTTTTTTAACTACCTTCACTACTCGGCAATTTTGATTGATTTAAAAAGTGATGATAAGCAATTTAACTCCCAATTCTGTATTTACTTGACTTCAGATGACAATGTAGAAATTATAGATATAGGAAAACATTTTTGGCTAACATGGATAAACGTGCGTGCAATAAGACATAGTGTCAAAGGACAGTTTTTCCCATGACACTGCTTTTTTAACTACCTTCACTACTCGGCAATTTTTATTGATTTAAAAAGTGATGATAAGCAATTTAACTCCCAATTCTGTATTTACTTGACATCAGATGACAATGTAGAAATTATAGATATAGGAAAATATTTTTGGCAAACATGGATAAACGTGCCTGCAATAAGACATAGTGTAAAAAGGACAGTTTTTCCCATGACACTGCTTTTTTAACTACCTTCACTACTCGGCAATTTTTATTGATTTAAAAAGTGATGATTAGCAATTTAACTCCCAATTCTGTATTTACTTGACATCAGATGACAATGTAGAAATTATAGATATAGGAAAACATTTTTGGGAAAGATGGATAAACGTGCCTGCAATAAGACATAGTGTCAAAAGGACAGATTTTCCCATGACACAGCTTTTTTAACTACCTTCACTACTCGGCAATTTTTATTGATTTAAAAAGTGATGATTTTGTATTGTAATAAAACCTAATCAAAGGAAAGTGAATTTATAAATTTTCTTTTGTTCTTGAGAATTTACAACAAAAATATATGAACAGATTGTGATAGCTCTTAGGTAGGTGTGATTAAATATACTTTAATGTTTAAAAATAATGTATTCAGTAATATAATTATTTAGGTAATAAGCATTATAACAGCACAAATAATGGAAAAAGGAATTTTTGACAATATATGCATTTTTTACGTATTTATGGTTATTTTTTAAAAAATTTATCAAAAACGAGCTTCTTGTACACATAGTTATGGATAATATTGTACATTAATTACTATTTTTTTAATTAATAACTATTTGTGCTCAGTTGTTGACATTAATAGCTATTTGCTGATAAGCTAACATTTTGGGATAATGCAGTAATAAAAATTTAAATTTTATTTCATTTAAATTTCATTGATAGATGTTGCAATCTATAAACACTTTTTATTTATTAGTCTGTTTATTTACACTAATTATACTGTTTATTGGAATGTTTGGCAAAACATCAGCTAATTGCGAAATAATTCGAACTTCATAAAATAGTAAATACTAAGGATTTTATCACAGTTGCCTCACATATTTTAATAATTTAGAAAATTTTTATAAATTTATGAATAAATAATTGTTTTCATATTTATTTCTTTATAAATTGGTAAATGATAAATATTGCATTGATTTAGTTTTAATTGTTTTAGTTTTCAGAATGTTGTAAATATAAAATTATTCTTGTAAATAAACAATCTAATAAATAAATGGTGTTTAATATTTTTGTTGCAAATTCTCAAGAAAAAAAAATGTATAAAATCACTTTCATCATTTGTTTAGATTTTATTCCAATTCTAATCATCACCTTTTAAAACAATAAACATTGCCAAAGAGGGAAGGTTTCTCCAGGTTTGCCTTATTTTCTCTGATTCTGATCTGTTATAACTGCTCAGTAACCTTGACATATTTGGGAAGGATATTAAAATAATCAAGAACCTATACTGGCAGCAAACCACCCGGATGCGGATAGGAAATGAGTTCAGCAGATATACAAGAATGCAAAAAGGATGTAAGACAACGATGTGTCTTCTCAATGGACTTGTTCAACCTATACAGCAAGACAATTCTGATATAATTAGAAGTCCTACCAGGATTCATTGTTGGCGGACACAATCTTAACAATATAAGAGATGCAGAAGAAGTGTTGATGGCGGGCACGGAAAGTACAAAACCTGAAATACCTGGGAATTCTTTTAATAGAGGACAGAAAGTTTGACATTGAAATCCAAAGGTGCATTGGGATAGAGAAAGATGTCTTTCAAAAGCTAAGCAGAGTATTAAGAAACAGGAAAACTTTGTTAGAAACAAAGAAAAGAGTGATATTTGTCATCATATATGGCAGTGAATGTTGGACAATCTCCTCAAAGATAAAAAGAGACTTGAAGCAACAGAAATGTGGTTCTACAGAAGGATGCTGAGGATACCAGGACTGAACATATGAGCAACAATGTGGTTTTAGAGAAAAAGGAAACTTATATTTAACATCAGGAAGAGACAATTGAAGTTTCTGGGGCACATAATAAGGAAGGTGGGCTTGGAAAATCTGATACTCACAGGACAGGTTGAAGGCAAGAGAGATTGAGGAAAACAGGGTATAACATACTTGATGTGCTTGAGTAAATGGATGGCGAAATAGGCTTTAGGAGAAAGAAAAAAGACAAAATTTATTAAGAGCTACAAGCGACAAGATGTTGTGGAGGGCCATGACCACCCATATCCTAAGGGGACATGGCACATGAAGAAGAACGGAATAAATCAATTACTTAGTTAAAAGGAACATTTTGTAACAGATTTAGTTTTGTAATTATTAATAAATAATAACATAATTATTTGAAATTTTTTTAGAAGAGGGCCTTGGATTTTGTGTAGCTTACGGTCTCAGCCAGCGAAAATCTGCATCTGAATAAGCAATTACTTTGTTGATGGCTTTTATTATCAAGTATGGATAAATCTATAAAAGAATTTAATATAAGG
Source organism: Acanthosepion esculentum (assembly GCA_964036315.1). Classification (NCBI taxonomy): domain Eukaryota; kingdom Metazoa; phylum Mollusca; class Cephalopoda; order Sepiida; family Sepiidae; genus Acanthosepion; species Acanthosepion esculentum. Next base: position 2,595,912 of record OZ038514.1, read on the forward strand.
TTGGTACCTTGCCAAGTGTCAAAAATTAATAAGCATGCAAAATTTCCTATTTAAAGACAGAAGCACTGGACTGACAATGAAAATAAGCTTAGCACAATCAAACTGGTCATGGGTGAATGGAGGCAGGGTTCTACAAAAGAAAGAAAGGATGGGTTATTGTTGGCTCAGCTGCACATAGGCCACACCCATACCTCGCCTGTTCATACTTGTTGAAGAATGGAGATCAACCAACATGTACAACATAGCATGCCGCACTCACATTGAAACACATCTCTATATATAAAGTTGTACCCTCTGTCTACCTGTTTGTTTGTTATCAAACTCCTCCTAGCGTTTTGGAGATAGACTCCTATAAGCATATAAATTCTGAAACTACATTACCAAGGGAATTTGGATAAATATATTTGATTTTGGTAATAGAGGGTCCTCGGTGAGAAAAAACTGCCCACTGAAATTATTTTTCCCTTTTATTTAAATTAAATTTAAATTTGAACAAGGGAATGACTTCTATCCAAAATATAGGATGAGAAAGCCAAAAGATGACGGTCACATTGGCAAGATCATTGAATAATATTGAAATGCGTCATTTTTCTTCACAAATTATAACAATCATCATTTTCTTACAAAAAAAGAAATGTGTGACATGCAACAAAGCATGGGTAATTCAGATAGTTTTAACTAATATACTTACTTAGCCCTGTAAGACATTAGTACTCCAAGGAAACCAACATAAGAAAACTATCTGAAAATACTGAAACTGTCAACAAAATGTTCTACGTTAAGCAATTAGATTTACCAACACATATAATACCTACAACAGATCATATACAAACTATATATCTATAAAACATATGTTTTTTTTGTTTTATTTTTTAAGTGTTTCACCCCAAGCAAGGTGGGAAGCCACTAGCACACAAGGGGTTACAGAGAGTTGGAGCGAGAGCAAATAGGAGTGATAGAGGAAAGGATGAAGAGAAGGATAGGGGATAGATCTTTTTTTTATAAGCATTTCACCCCAAGCAAGGTGGGAAGCCACTAGCATGCAAGGGGTTACAGAGAGTTGGAGTGAGAGTGATAGAGGAAAGGATGAAAAGAAATATAGGGGATAGATCAAGGCATCTGGAGATGTCAATTGACATTACATTTGAATAGTTGAAGATTATAGCTATCAGGGAAACAGGAAAAGGGGAGGGAGTTCCACAGGCGAGAAGTGCAAGACATGAAGCTATTGGAGTAGAAGAGATGGCTACATTTAACAGTTTCGACAGTGAAAGGGTGAGAGCGAGATGCTAGCCTAGTTGAAACTCTGAAAGTATATTATATACAAAATATCTAGTTGAGAGCATGAAATTGTGTCCAAAATACAAGATGGCCAGTAAAAAAGCGGTAAATTCAGAAGTGAGTAATTCAGTCAAATGATTATTCAAGGTCAGGAATATTCAATAAATTTCCTCAAGGTTATTCAAGGTCAGTTATTCCTGAAAGACAATAAATAAATAAGTGATAATAAATTTGCCACTTTTCTACTGGGTACCCTGTACATTTAGTTGAAGCCATAAAATTGTGGTCAAAATATTTAGATTTCGACATCAAAACCCATAGAGGTATTGATATGCAGCTAAACAAAATCAGCCAACCAATCACATGTGCACATCTCGAGTACAGTCAGTGGTAACAACTGATATCTTGTGAAGCACAGATTTGCATCTAGTGGTTAGGAAGTTGTAATGGACCGTGGGGGTGAAGATGTGAAGAGATATCAGACGGTTAAATTTTCCTGCTAGCCAGTCCAGCTACATGAGAATGTTGGACTTTAATTAAGTCCAAAGAAGATAAAGAAAACAAACAAGACCGATATACATGTGTAAACAAATATATATTAATAACAAGTTAAACAAAGACATGGACAGTTACATAGTGCTTGTGTGGGAGAAATTATGTGGGTGTGTGTGTTGTGAGTGTTCGTACGTACATGTATTGTTCTTAGCGCGTTCCCAGAAACGCTGAATCTGTGAGAGGTCACATATTGGTGTTAGTTGAAAAGAGAGATTTACCTCCACACGAGGTGGTGGCCCAAGGCCTAAGTGGAAAAGAGTAATTTTACCTCATCTCCAAGCGAGGTGGCGGCCCAAGGCCTAAGTGGAAAAAAGAGAGATTTTACCTCATCTCCACATGAGGTGGCGGCCCAAGGCCTAAGTCGAAAAGAGAGGTTGAGGCGAAGGGTCAGCCAGTATTTATAGCCAGGGGAGAGAGACCCCTGTTGAAGGATTAAGGAACTGAGGAGGAGCTAGCTCCGACAAAGTCATTTTTCAGGTATCCCTCACCTGGTTTCTTTAAATGCATTCATATATAACACTGATGGCAAAGGCCCTTTTTTTTTAGTCCCATGCTACATGAACCAAAATGAAGATCTTGAATACAATTGTTTATCAGCTTTACTTGCTAACTGAAAACAGTATATGATACTGAAATATTTTTACCCCTACCTTTTAGTGGTTTGTAAAATCCGATGATTACAATCTTGAAACCTGAAAAATGAAATATCAGAGGTTATTATATCAAGGTAATTTATTCAAATAAGGGATTTTATTTGGAATATCCTATTTGTTCTGATTGCTATATATCAGCTAAACTGGTGAACGGAGATCACTTATGAGTTTAGGTCTTAGCTTTATTCTCCTATTTAAATATATTCTTCAGTGGGGTTTGGAATTACAATTTGGAGGTTGATTCGGACTCAAAACTAAAAAATGAATTGTTGTACAGCTGGGAAATTCATATAATGACACAACTTACTCCACATTTTCAGCCATATGCCACATCTAAGTTCCACTTAGTCAATCACTATTGGGCACTATGACACGGTGTCATGGTTAGCAAGCTTGTCTTGTTAGATCAATTGTGACTGAGCAGCAAGTTCCATCATCACTTGCTCCTCATTTTTGGACTTATGCATAGAAAATCATTCATGGTTAGCAAGCTTGTCTTGCTTGATCAATTACAACTGAGTATGGAGTTCGATCCTCACTGAGTGGTCCACACTTTCAGTCTTGTGCCACATCTAAGCTATGCTTAGAAAATCATTTTTTGGGGTACCTTGATGTGGTGCAATTGTTAGCTTGTTTCGCCATATGAATTACTTGTGAGTAGTGTGTTCCATCTTCAATAGTTTCTCCATATTTTTGGCCTTGGGCCCCATTAAGTTCTGCTTAGTAAATCAATATTGGACACTTCAACATGGTCTAATGTTTAGCAAGATTGTCTCGCCATATCAATTATGACTGAGTAGTGAGTTCAATCCTCACTGGGTACCCCATATTTTGATCCTTGTTCTATGTTTAGAAAATTATCATGGATATCAAGTCATAAGCTAATCTTATATTTTGCCATGTTAAATGACATTCCATAGGTAGGATATCTATCTCCCCGCCCCCGAGGGTTGCATGTGGCACAAGGCTGGGTTTAACGTGGGGTTTCCGAGCCTGTAGCCTCGGCCAAAAATATTCCCCATTTGAACCTGCAAAAACAAGTTCAGGGTCAGTCTACCTCCCCGAACAAGACTCTGCCCTTTGGCAGAGCCTCGTCAGGGATCCTCTCTGCACAGAGGCGGAGATTTCGACTGTGTAGCTGGAACAGGATAGTTAGAATAACATGATTTGAATGTTCCTTCTGTGGACTCAATGCACACTTTTCAGAGCCATTGTCTGTGTGTGGTGCATGTGTGTGTGTGTGTATATATATATATATATATATATATATGAATATGTATATGTATATATGTATATGTATGTGTGTGTATATATACATATATATATATATATATGAAGAAATATAGTCTTAAAGTGTGCTATATTTATGGGATAAAGTGCTCAATATCAGAGATAGAGCATGTGTAAATATAAAATATTATATATATATATATATGTATGTATGTGTATATATATATATATATGTAATATATATATAAGCTACTCAGGTCATGCACAATGAAAATACTAGCAAGATTAACAGCTGGCCTATTTCCATATATGTCAAAAGATGGTGGCCAATTGAATGTCACTTACATATTGGTTCCTGCTCCTTGTCAACCTGACATTCATCGATGCTTGTCACAGTGATGCTGACACAGATGATCAAAATAGCTACCATCATGATGTAGAGGAAACAAACACCTACAAGCTGAAAAAAATACAAAATATTTGCTGATTACTTTTGAGATCTTGTCAATTGTCTTAAAGAAGACATGTAAATGTTAAAAAAAAACAAAAAACCCAAAACAGAATTTCTCTCCGAATTTCTGGTTTTCATAATTTATGATCTATTGTCCTCATCTTTGTCATAACAGCGTTTCGGCCATTGCGTTCTCTGGCCTTCATCAGGTGTTGGTTTATCTGGGTAACATTTGGAGAATTTCAAACTGAACACTTTATGTACTCTACTGAAGTACATTGTTCATGTTCCACAGTGCATTTAAGCATGATACTAGATTGGCATTTAGGTCTCACTCTTTTACTGCTCAAATAGTCAAATGCAACTGCCACTTTTACCCAACAGTTTCTTTTCTCACAATTCCCACCTGTGAAATTAACTTCCATTTCCTTGCTTTCCTAATAATTACAATCTTCAAAAATTTAAATGCAACATCAATTGCCATCTTCTGTTTTCTTGAATCCGGGTCATCTTTTAGCCTTTCCTCAATCCTGTCAGAGTTAGCTCCTCCTTAATTCCCTAATTGTTCACTAGGGGACACTCTCCCAACTCTATAAATACTGGGCGACTTCTTGCCTCGTTTTATTTTTATTTTGCATATCAGTGAACACATTTAAAAATGTATTCTCTCGTTGCAATCTGTGTTTTTGCCCACTTATGCAAAAAAAAAAACCATGAAAAATACATACACGTATGTACGAACATTCACCAAAATACAAACCCTTTACGTTCACACACAAACACAAATGTTAATGTCTTTGTCACTTGTAAATTTGTTGTTTAATACATATATTTGTTGACATATATATATCGGTCTTGTTTGTTTTCTTTACATCTTTGGTTGGACTCAACTTGAGTCCACCATTTTCTTGTAGTTGGACCTTCTAGCAGGAATAAACAGCACGTGTTCCTAATATGACAACACACAAACCTACACAGTCCACTACAATCCTCCCTATTCCAAGTCTTCTCTTTCAATTTTATTCTCTGTAACCTCCTGTGCACTAGTGACATTCCTGCCTTGCTTGGGGTGAAATGATTAAAAAAAAAAATTAAAATATATGTTCTGGCTTTAAATGACTCACAAGGATTGATAAACTGTAAAATAATTCAATCAATCATGTTTTAAATAAATTTCATGAGACTAAAGTAATGTTCTTATTGATAGAAGTAAGTGTAGGAGATGTGGGCTAATATAAACGAAAATGTCTATTATAATTATGCACCATGAAGAAATGCTGAAAATGTCGGGGTGCTAAATTTTAAATTGAAAAATTTCAGCAGTTCAACACTTCTAAATAAAATTGTCTGCATAGTTTCCCAATGCATTTGTTTTTAAATATCCCACACTGCACCAACAGAAGATTTAAGAAAGGTGAGATGTAAGAACCTGGACATAGATTTACCATTGGAGACTCAGAAATCAGTGCACTTTCTATATATTTTTCTCTTAATGCTGCTTTAAAGTCAAAATTATGGTCAGATTCATTATGCTAAACAGCTAGTGCTTTAAGTGCATTCTTTTGTCAAAGGTCCATTTTATATTTATATAATCTTTTATTTAAATTCCTCAAGTATTTTCTGACTTTTATATTCCCCTTCCCCTTACATATAATTCCATCAATAAGAACATTATTTTAGTCTGAACTTTCTGTTAATAACTTCTAAAAAAGATGATTGTGGCTGTGTTCCATTTTGTTTTTCTCCCCTTTCTTGGACAAGCTGAGTACTTTTCAGCACCACCACATAAACAAAGCAGCTTACCTCAAAGCAGGTCCCCAAGGCAGCTCCTGACACATTGCCAAAAAGAATAAGGGTCGCCATCACTCCAGATATAAAACCTGTTTGATGAAAAAGTTAATCAGACATTAAATCTTAGTACCATTTCATTTCATATTAATGTTCACCCTATACAAGGCCTAAGAGCCACTCAAGATAGAGTGTTACTGAAGGAGGTTGTTGTGGTCAGCTTTGGGAAAAAGGGGGAAAGTAGAGATTTTGGGCTTGTGTGTTGTTGTTGTTGTTGATGCATCATTCTGTATCTGTTGGTGAAAGTTTTTACTTCTGCCGCAATCAATAATATGAAATTGAGATTACTACTGAGTTAGATAAATACAATAATTATTACAACACTGAATGCATAAAAGAATTTTTATGATGAGAAATACATATTTGTCTATATCTCTGAGATGAGGTATTACGATTATTTACACTGTTATCCTCATCTTCATTGTTATATTCATAACATTTCAGCTATTGTATGCTCCGGCCCTCTTCAGATGATTTGAATTTTGAACCGAACCCTTTATTTCATCCACAGGGGGGTAGATTGTTCTAGTTCCACGTGCCATACCTCTTCTGGATATCTCAGTTATTTCCCTTTAACACAACTCTCCAAGTTTTGGTTCACTACTTCTTTAGCCTGGTATTGAACCCACAACTCTGGGTCTAGTCACTGATTCTAAACAATGCTTTTATCCACTGGTTGTAAGCAATACCTTTATCCACTGGGCCATGTGTCCTTGAGGATACATGGCCCAGTGGATTAAGGCATTGGTTAGATGAGGATAACAGTCGGAGAAATACATTTAGCTGAATGTTTGACTGGAATTCTGGCAGAGCAGATGAAATATTGTAAAAATAAATGTTAAAGTGTCCTCATAGCATTTACTTGTGATGTGAAATCTACAAATAGTTGAAATGTTCAGAGGAGTGATGAGTAGTCATTTAGCATGTGAAATGCCTTCTTTGAAGGTTCCTCTTTGGGCTGTCTAGGGATGGGGAACAAGGTTTTTAAACCTGACAATTGGCTCCAAGACAGAGATTTGGATTTTAGATTGACTCCAAGATTGAAGGGGTTATCTACCCTATATATCTTCATAATCCTTACGTCCATAAAACAGCTTCATTCATTAACTAGTCCTGGGGATGATGATAAACTACATCTCATTTCAAGGCCCCTGATCAAGAGAATGGCGGTTTTAAGGAACACCTTTTAATTGCTGTTGTTCCTAGGTCCACTCTGACCCAGGCTTGTAGCACCTGTTAAGGTCCCAGCTGTAGACAAATAGTGACCCTCCAAACAAAAATTAAAATGCTAGGAAAATATAAAAAATATTTTTACATAAAAATACCTGCAATGTATTTTTTTTTTTAAATTATCAACAATACGTTTTTATAGTAAAATTGCCAATAATACATTTTATAGTAGAATTATCAACAATATATTTTATAATAAAATGACTAACACTAAGAAAGCATAAAAATACTTTTTTATAGTAAAATTACCAGCATTAATTTTTTTTTAATTACTAAAAACATATTTTAACATCTACAAACTGTATATCTAAAATATATATGTTTGGCATGAAAGTATAAAATTTTGTACAAAATATCTGTATTTGAATGCATAAAATTGCATTCAAAATATTTAAATTTCAGCATTAAATATCCCATATAGGTTGATAAGCTGCTATACAAAATTAAATCTATTAACTAACCCTCTGCCTTAAGTGACTCTTGAGCCTTGTATTGGCTAAACAATGACATAAAAAATAAAATAAGATTTTTTGTAAAAGAAATAAATATAGATGCACTAGTTTGCATGTTGTAAGCTGTTGGTCATTAGGGGTTTGGGGTTTTACAGCATCATGCCACTTATCCATGGTGACCGGCATAATATCAATCACTAATTTAATGGGGCACAATCCTTGAATTCAGCAATTCTTACCTCTTTGCGTAGGGTGAGACTTATCCACAACCAATGCATTGTAGGGGACAGTTATCGTAACAAAGGCACACGTGACCAGAAGATAAAACATTACATACAGAACTGGAAAGGAAAAGAAATTCATTTTAAAAATCAAATTTGTTACTTAGTATGTAGAGGAAAAGAAAAAAATATTTACTGCCAGACTAATATCTTTATTTTTAAAGATCTTATTAGAGATACAAAATTATACACAATGCTATAAAAAGACATTTTTTAAAAGGGAAAATTGGACAAAAAATCATTGGAAAACATGGGCTTATGTACCTGCAATAAAACATAGTATGAAAAGGACAGATAGTGTTTATCATTTTTGTTGTCAGTTCTCAAGAAATATTAAAAGTGTATAAATTCCCTTTTAATATGCTTAGGTTTTATTACAAATCTAATCATTGCTTTTTTGAACAAACATTTTGGAAGTGTGAAGGTAGTTAAAAAAAGCAGTGTCATGGGAAAAACTGTCCTTTTGATATTCTATCTTATTACAGGCACGTTTATCAATGTTTGCCAAAAATGTTTCCTATATCTATAATTTCTAAATTGTCATCTGAAGTCAAGTAAATACAGAACTGGGCGTTAAATTGCTAATCATTGCTTTTAAAACAATAAACATTGCCGAAGAGTGAAGGTAGTTAAAAAAGCAGCGTCATGGGAAAAAAGCTCCTTTTGACACTGCTTCTTATTGTGGGCATGTCCATGTTCGTCAATTTTGTCTTACTGTTATTTTTCTGATTCTTTTCCTTTCAGTTTTTGCCAACATTTTTTGATTTATTTTCATCTGATTTTCCACTTTTTATTCTTCCCAGATCTTTCTTTCTTCCAGATTTGTTTTAACAATTTTATTTATTTTCATTTTCCAAATTTTTCATTTTAATTTTGACCATTTTTCCAGACTAAATTTATAAATGTGCAAAATGGCATCTGATAACAAATTTTTTTTTAGCACTTAAGATCCAATAAGAAATATCTTGCATGGCTGTGAGAAGATACGTTCTCATGCAGGGAACAATATGCAACCATGAAGTGTTTAATATTTTTGTTGTCAGTTCTCAAGAACAAAAGAAAAAAAATGTATAAATTGACTTCCATCATGTGTTTAGGTTTTATTCCAATTCTAATTGTTGCTTTTTAAAACATAAGACCATGTTGGCCAAATCATCATCATCATAGTTCTTCAAATCTGGACTTGGTCACAACCACAGACTTCCAGTGTCTCCACTGCTCCAGACTGCATGCTTGTTGGTGCTGTTCTCATTGAATATTGAATTTTTGATGTCGGGTTTCTTTGAAGCTTGCAGAGATTTAGTAGACAATGCAATCAGTCAGTAACATACAGCTCCAGCTCCTTTGGTCTTATTGTGCACCAGCAAAGGTTAGTATTAATTGTCTTTGTACTGTTTCTTTGGTCGCCCTTGACGTCTTCTGCCTCATGGCAGCTCTCCCTATGACAGGAATCTGGGAATGTGATGTTGCTTCATGCAGATGATGTGGTCAGTTCATGGGACTTGTGCCTCCAGGTGTCCTGAGTATGACGATAAACTAAAACCAGCAGCTCTTTATTGCTGTTGTTCCCAGGTCCACCCTGACTCAGGGTAGTAGCAACTTTTAGGGTCCCAGATATTGGCAAATAGTGAATCCTAAACAAAAATCAAAACTCTAGGAAAATATAAAAAAATAGATTTTTATAGTAAAAATACCAACAATATGTTTTTATAAAAAGATTACCAGTAATACATTTTATCAACTACAAACTATATATTTTTATCATTTCACCCTAAGTATGGCAATAAAGACACAAGCTGGGTGTTAGACAATACGAGAAAAATATACTATTAAGGAGAGGAGATAATAAAAGAACAAAAATTAAGAAGACAGAAGATAACGATTGACATTGCATTTAAATTTTTGAAGATCAAACTTGACAGGGAAGCAGAAGAGAGTTCCACAGGTGAGAAATGCAAGAAAAGAAATGATTACATCTTTTGCCAACTCACCTGTAAACTGATGGAACCTTGTTACTAATCTGTGACTGCGCTTAAATTCATAAAGTTTAGGTACCATAGCAAAGAGCTCATCCGAACAATTACCATGAAAGTACTTATGCAAAAGGTAAAAGAAACTGTTCGTTTAGAAGTTACAGCTGCATCAGGATGAGGATCATGATCAAGGCATCAGAAGATGTCGATTGACATTGCATTTAAATTTTTGAAGATCAAAGTTGACTGGGAAGCAAGAAGCCCAAAAAAGAGTTCCACAAGTGATAAGTGTGAGAGATAAGTGTTTTTCTTCAGCCACTTTATCTATTCTCCTTCTATGTGCCATGTCTATTCAGGATGTTGGCAATCATGGCTGTCCACAATTTCTTTTCCTTTGTAGCTCTTAGTAAATTTTGTTTTTTGCTGTCTCTCCTAAACCCTGTTCTGCCATCCATTTACACAAGCTTGTTAGGTAGGTTATGCACTGTTCTCGTCTTGTTTTCAATCTGTCCTATGAGTGTCAGATTTTCCAAGCCCTCTTTCCTCAGTATACACCCTAAAAATTTCAAACATCTCTTTCAGATGTTAAGAATAAGTGTCCTTTTAGTTTCCATTCCCTCTAAAACTGTTGCCGTTCATATGTTCAGTCTACGATTCAGCATCCTTCTGTAGAACTACATTTCTGTTGCCTTAAGACTTGAGGCAACTAAAATGTAGTTCTACAGAAGGATGCTGAGAATAACGTGGACTGAATATGGAAAATCAGTGTTACATAATTTATACTTATTCCCAAAACTGTTTATACAATATTCATTCAGAAAAGAATTATTCTTATACAATTCAAAAATGTTTCAGCTTAAAAAATTGTAAAACAGATTTCAAGTCTAAAACAAATCAGTGGATTGTCCGTAAAATTAGAGAAATAAAAGTAGACATATTAAAAGGTCATTTATAACCAAAACAAATAGAGGGGTAACATTACTGTAAATTGGTAATATCAAAATACAGGGTGTCCCCAAAAATGTGACATCATCTCGCAGGCCAATAATTTTGGCAATTCTTGTTGAAATAACCTCAAATTTTCACAGAAGATATAGAAACAGATCAAGATTTTATATTTAATATTTTATTGTTGTTATCTCAATGAGAATTTGCCAGAGAGATGGATTGGGCATGTAGAGATGAAGACTTTTTTCTGATGAAATGGCTACCACGGTCACCAGACATGTCCCTGTGTGATTTCTTTTTATGGGGATATGTGAAGGAAGTGGTCTATATCCATACCTCTTCCTGCTAGCATTGATGAACTCCAGCAGAGAATCACTTCTGCACTGGATAATGTTACCAGAGACATGCTACAGTGTGTTTGACAAAAGCTTAAGTACTGACTTGACGTGCGCCATGTCACAGGTGGTGCACATATTGAACAATTATGAAACCAGTCCCATAATAAACTTATGATGTTCAACACGTAAACTGTTCAACTTCATCGAGCTAGATGTAGTAGTTTTCATGAGAATTGCTTTTAAAATGATGTCAAATTTTTTGGGACGCCCTGTATAATGATCAAAAGCAGCTAAACTAGATTATTGGCCCTCTCTCATCATAACAAAAACTGAGGATAAAATAAATATGAACGGCGACTAAAAAAAATATGCAACCACAGGCTAACATCACATGCAAGCAAATGATATAACATTAAAAGCTAATTACTTTTAAACCCACCTGCTTACAGAGAGATGGTTGGTAGGACTTAATATATCATCATCATAATCATCATCATCATCATCATCATCATCATCATCATCATCATCATCATCACCTTGACTTTTGTAATCAGAAATGCAGAAGTCACAGTGAATCTCCTCCACAACAATCCATTAACTGCAGCCATCAGCAATTCTGGTATCGTCATACTTTTCCATTGTTTGACATTGTCCAACCAGTTTTTGCATTGGCGCCCTCTCCTACGTCCACCTTCAAGGTGCTTTGCATGATGGTCCTGCACAGACTGTTGTGCCTTCTAATGTGTCCAAACCATGCCATTTTTCTCTGTTTGACATTGGTGAGAAGAAGTCCCTGGTATCTCACAAAACTTTCAACCCTTTTCCACACAAACTCATTGGTTTTTAGCTCCCAATAGAAAATGCCAAGGTGTTTGCTGATGCATTTGTTCTCAAACGCTTGGATCCTCCTCTCTGTATCTGCCAACAGTGTCCATGTTTCACATTGATATAGGAGAATGGAGACTACCAGTGATTTGTACAGTCTGTACTTTGTTTGAAAACTGATTTTGCTCCTCCATATTCTTGCCAATTTGGCCACTGCTGCCATGGCTGTGGCAATCCGGGTGCAGATTTCTGAGTTGCAGGTACCATCTTTACACAAGATTGCTCCAAAGTATTTAAAACCGGACACTTTCTACAGTGAACTCCTGTTCATGGTAATGTTGACACAGGTATTACCATTTGTGCTATTTGCCATTACCTTGGATTTCTCATGCTTCTGCTCTTTCAACAAGTTTGTTTGTCAAGTCCTGATTCCAAAACCTTCAAGTAATAATCTATATTAGCCTTACTCACCACTGAAAACATGTCCAGGCTATAAGACTGAGCACACTGCTGGATTTTAAATGATAAGTGATTGATGAACATGATACATCATCAACATCAGTGGTTCCTAAATGATGTGGCATGCCTCATAGGTGTGGTGCAAGAGGATAGCAGGTGCGGCAGAATGGTTGAAAGACAATCAAAGATTTAGGAACTGTTTCAAAAAATCCATATGCCAAAAATAAACATGATTTCAAAATTTAATATATTATTATTGATTACTTGTAATAAATAATTATTGACCAATTTTGTCCACTATTTACACTATTTGGACATCTTTGTCGCCATATTTATTACAACGTTTTGGCTGTTGTACACTCTGGCCTTCTTCAGGTGGTTGGAATGTCGAACTGAACCCTTTATTTCGCTCACTGCAGTAGACTGTTCTGGTTCCACATGCCATATTTAATGGATGTCAGTTATCAGTTATCTCATGTTAATTCCCCTCTCCAAGTTCTCCACTGCCTTAACTGGGTATTGAACTCAAACTCTTTGGGTCCTGTCTCTAGATCTAACCAACGCCTTTATCCACTGTGCTATGTGTCCTTGGTTCAGTTCGACATTCCAACCACCTGAAGAAGGCTGGAGCATACAATGGCTGAAACATTGTAATAAATATGGTGACAAAGATGAGGACAATAGTCTGAATAATGTAAATAGTGTATTGTCAGAAATATAGACAGATACCAATTTTGTCATTTTGATATTTTTGCATTATATCAAGTATTAAGAATATAGTAACTAGGGTCTGCAAATTGAAGGAGAGAGTTATCAATGATAATATTCTCACTTTGAATCCGTGGTTATCTCTCTTTAACTCTCACTCTGTTTTTATTTTTAAATGTACTTTTTATCACTTAAAATTTGTTACTGCGTGAGAAAATTTTAATTCCAAAAATGCATCCCAGAGAAAAAAGTTTGGGAACCACTGTGATACATTAATGCACCTATGTAAATTGCCCACCATTTCCATGCAGATATTGACTGGTCATTGTTGCTTGATCCGTATCTCCAATCTTTGGCTGGTTCTGCCTACATAATCAGCATCACACTGACATCTGAATTTAAGAATTACAGAACTAGTATGATGGTAGGGAAAACAACCTACTGAATCAGTTTCAACATAGGTCGAGCACAAAAACAATACCCGGATTGGTGAAAAATAACAACTTCTTACACCATCTGAAATTTTCTTGGCAAATCTCACATTCACTTTACCAATCTATGGTAAACATATTAACAGGACATTTCTAAGGAGACAATTGACCTAAGCTTACAAATCCGTCACATTTTTTCTCTAATTCTAGACTCCACAATATCAAAAGGGTAAACATTCTCACTCAGAACCTTTCTAATAAATTCAATTCCTGAATCTAATATAATTTCCGAGTATAAGGTCCATGAACCAAGATTTTAATCAAATTGATTTTCAGCTGTACAGAACAAAAAATTCTAACAGGTATATAAACCCATAAAGCAGGGGTTACTAACCATTTTTTTTTGATCATCACCCACTTTCACATGGAAAGATTTTCACTGCCGACCTATATAGTAAACATTCCCCAGATATAGAATGAACCTCCAGCTCACAGTCCTCAATTTGGGAAAACCCATGACTCCTTCATGGAATATGCCCTTTTCTGGGACATAGATGAATCTGGTCCATTTGCATCTTCACCCAATTTCACATGGAAAGATTTTCACTGCCAACCTATATAGTAAACATTCCCCAGATATAGAATGAACCTCCAGCTCACAGTCCTCAATTTGGGAAAACCCATGACTCCTTCATGGAATATGCCCTTTTCTGGGACATAGATGAATCTGGCCCATTTGCATCTTCACCCAATTTCACATGGAAAGATTTTCACTGCCAACCTATATAGTAAACATTCCCCAGATGTAGAATGAAACTCCAGCTCACAGTCCTCAATTTGGGAAAACCCATGACTCCTTCATGGAATATGCCCTTTTCTGGGACATAGATGAATCTGGTCCATTTGCATCTTCACCCAATTTCACATGGAAAGATTTTCACTGCCAACCTATATAGTAAACATTCCCCAGATATAGAATGAACCTCCAGCTCACAGTCCTCAATTTGGGAAAACCCATGACTCCTTCATGGAATATGCCCTTTTCTGGGACATAGATGAATCCGGCCCATTTGCATCTTCACCGACTTTCACATGGAAAGATTTTCACTGCCTACCTATATAGTAAACATTCCCCAGATATAGAATGAACCTCCAGCTCACAGTCCTCAATTTGGGAAAACCCATGACTCCTTCATGGAATATGCCCTTTTCTGGGACATAGATGAATCCGGCCCATTTGCATCTTCACCCAATTTCACATGGAAAGATTTTCACTGCCAACCTATATAGTAAACATTCCCTAGATATAGAATGAACCTCCAGCTCACAGTCCTCAATTTGGGAAAACCCATGACTCCTTCATGGAATATGCCCTTTTCTGGGACATAGATGAATCTGGCCCATTTGCATCTTCACCCAATTTCACATGGAAAGATTTTCACTGCCAACCTATATAGTAAACATTCCCCAGATGTAGAATGAAACTCCAGCTCACAGTCCTCAATTTGGGAAAACCCATGACTCCTTCATGGAATATGCCCTTTTCTGGGACATAGATGAATCTGGTCCATTTGCATCTTCACCCAATTTCACATGGAAAGATTTTCACTGCCAACCTATATAGTAAACATTCCCCAGATATAGAATGAACCTCCAGCTCACAGTCCTCAATTTGGGAAAACCCATGACTCCTTCATGGAATATGCCCTTTTCTGGGACATAGATGAATCCGGCCCATTTGCATCTTCACCGACTTTCACATGGAAAGATTTTCACTGCCTACCTATATAGTAAACATTCCCCAGATATAGAATGAACCTCCAGCTCACAGTCCTCAATTTGGGAAAACCCATGACTCCTTCATGGAATATGCCCTTTTCTGGGACATAGATGAATCTGGCCCATTTGCATCTTCACCCAATTTCACATGGAAAGATTTTCACTGCCAACCTATATAGTAAACATTCCCCAGATATAGAATGAACCTCCAGCTCACAGTCCTCAATTTGGGAAAACCCATGACTCCTTCATAGAATATGCCCTTTTCTGGGACATAGATGAATCCGGCCCATTTGCATCTTCACCGACTTTCACATGGAAAGATTTTCACTGCCTACCTATATAGTAAACATTCAAAAGCATACTGTGATGGGTAAAATGAAGCTATAAAATTGCATACAAAATATTTAGACTTCGGCATTAAATAACCTATAGAGGTTGATATGCCGCTAAACAAAAACAATCAACCAAAAATCTTCTTTGAGACATGTTGTTTATGGAAATATATGTAGAGAAATCCTGCACATTTTGAGTTTCTCTATTTTTTTAAAGTTTTCCCCACATCAGCAACAAGTCATAACTCCTTCATTTGTAGGGATACAAAAGGCAGTTATCTCTCTTTAGGGGAGATAAGTTATATTGGTCATATGATGGCTGCTTAGGGACGTCACTTTGTACAGTGATGAAGCATTAATCAAATTCAGTTTATTTTTCAGCAGCTAAACCATAAAGTTGCCTTCTTTAGCCTGTGTCCCCCAGGACCTGGGCAAAGGCTAAATCTTTGGGAATATATCTTTCCCAGATATAGAATGAAACTCCAGCTCACAGTCCTCAGTTTGGAAAAATCTATGACTCATTCATGAAATATGCCCTTTTCTGGGACATAGATGCATCCAGCCCATTTGCATCTGGAGTCCTAAACATGGCTTCTCCAGACACAGGAACATCTCCATATTATATGTAAAACCTTTCCTTTTCTCCTTATGCTTTGCTTTGCTGTATAGATATATGTAATATATTATTCTTCACATGAGACATATATATATATATGTATATATTGTATTGTGTATGTCTTAATATTATAAAAGTCTTTCTGAGAACAGTGTTTTGTCATTCTTTTTTCCTTTTAGTCATTCTGTTCCATCTGTGAATAATGTCCATAACAAGGGAAATATAAAAGGGAGAATAAACCGTTCTTCCTAGCTCTCTCCCGTTACATTGGTAACAATGACACGATATTATTTACTGACTGACATGTGGAATTATCATCCGTTAACTGTTTAACATTTGCAATTAAATATGAAATGTTCATTTCTTTCTCAGCAATGCCAATAATAGGAGAAAATGGTGGAAGACAAAAAGGGGACTAGATCTTTCATATCTCTCTCCTTTTACACCCACAATCTTTCAGCACCCCCCCCCCCCCCCCCCCGGTATGGATCAACATCGCATTTTATAAAAGGCATAAGGATTCTGGAGTTGATTTAGTTTTCATAGGTCATTAAATATTTGGGACATTTGAAATGTAAATGATTAAATACATAGATATGACATTCAAAATACTTACAAAGACTGCCTTCATATGAAAAGGCGATGAGGGAAGAATGTTTCTCTGTGGTAATTTTTTCTGGGTTTCCCAGAATGTGAAACTCTGACGTATTATATGGTTGACATCTCTTTTTCACTAAATCGCGAATACACTGAAATGAAAATTGACAGACAGAAATATAATTGTTTAAATATGCCTTTATTTAAAGTATAGGGTGACCCCAAAAAATGGGAATTTTTGAAGTGCATATTGTCAGACATGAGCAAGTGGCAACACTGCAAGACAGTGACCTTGAGCAAGTAAACATTTTGCCATTTTAGTAATGAGAATGAAATTCACAGTATCCCAGCTGAGATGTTGCAGCAGTCAATGAGGAATCTCAACAGCAGATTTCAAGAATGCATTCGTACAGGAGGACGCCATCTACAGGACGTAATTTTAAAATAATGAAAATTCCATCATTGTTTCTTAAATGGCATGTTTTAATGTTTAAATTACTATGAATTAAATATTTTCTTCCATCACTCTTGGTTTTATTGGATTGTTAAAAAGTTCCCATTTTTTGAGTCACCCTGTATTAATAACAGACATGTTAAAAAAGAAGAAAAAAAATTAACAAAAAAGAGGGGTAACAAAAAACAAAATAAAGTGTGGTAATACTGAAGATTATTATTATCTGGTTGAGTGAGCTCAGACATTCATGTGTCTATCACACCAACCATCACGGTTCTGCATCAAGGTCGGAAGGTCATTAGGGTGGCATTCTGTGTCATAATATAGCTGGTCAACCAACCCATCTTGAACTATGGCTAGGTGTTCAAAGCAGTAAATCGTACATGAGATCCTATTTTTTGCCCTCTCTTATCAGAGCCGAATCAAGGACAAGAAATGTGCACTGAATTTAGTTTGATTTCATGGATTTGTTTTTTATGGTTTATCAATGGCAACTGCTCAGATGAGCTTTTTTCCCTGGTGTACCGACTACATGAATTTAAGCATGTTACTAGTAACTAGGTCTCACCATTTTAAATGTTGAAATAGCTAGATGCAACTGCCATTTCTACTCTAACAGTTTTTTTCTTGCACTTCTCACCTGTGGAACTCCCTCCCGATTTCTTGCTACCCTGATAACTAGCCTCTTCAAAAATCTAAATGCAACATCAATCACCATCTTCTTGAACACTATTCCTTTTTTTGTCTTTTCTTCAATCCTCCCCATTCTCAGTCTTCTCATTCTTTTTCACATTCACTCTCTGCGTCTTAGTAGCATTATCCTCTTGCTTGGGGTGAAATGATTAAAAAATATAGAATGATACTTACTGAACCATTTATAACATTTTCTGTTTGTTCTTTGACTCTGGAAAAACAAATTCTGTATTTTAATAGATTTTCTTGAAATAAACATGAAACTGTTGGCATTTTTCCTTTTAATAAATTATGCCCATTTTAGAATAGAGCACCATATTTTGAGATGTGTAATAATTAAAAAAAAAACACAAAACAAAAAAGGCCATGAGATTATCCCTAAATAACTGTGCTAGGTAATTCCCACCATTTTACTGCTGAAATAGGTAGATGCAACTGCCACTTCTATTCAAACAGTTTCTTTTCTATCACTTCCCACCTCTCTCAACTCTCTTCTGCTTCCTTACTTCCCTGATGGAGGCCATAAACATAGATGTGTTATTTAATGCCTTCTACAATTCAAAGATTCAAATCATCCATCTTTACTTGTTATCTTTATTAGTTCCTAAGAATGAAATGCCATTTAGAAAAGAATTTCATAGATGTGTTATTTAATGTCTTCTACAATGCAAACATTCAAATCCTCCATCTTGTAAAATGTCTGCTTTACTTGTTATCTTTATTAATTCCTAAGAAGGGAAGGCCATTTAGAAAAGAATTTCATAGATGTGTTATTCAATGTCTTCTACAATGCAAAGATTCAAATCCTCCATCTTGTAAAATGTCTGCTTTACTTGTTATCTTTATTAATTCCTAAGAAGGGAAGGCCACTGAGAAAAGAATTTCATAGATGTGTTATTTAATGTCTTCTACAATGCAAACATTCAAATCCTCCATCTTGTAAAATGTCTGCTTTACTTGTTATCTTTATTAATTCCTAAGAAGGGAAGGCCATTTAGAAAAGAATTTCATAGATGTGTTATTTAATGTCTTGTACAATGCAAACATTCAAATCCTCCATTTTGTAAAATGTCTGCTTTACTTGTTATCTTTATTAATTCCTAAGAAGGAAAGGCCATTTAGAAAAGAATTTCATAGATGTGTTATTTAATGTCTTGTACAATGCAAACATTCAAATCCTCCATCTTGTAAAATGTCTGCTTTACTTGTTATCTTTATTAATTCCTAAGAAGGGAAGGCCATTTAGAAAAGAATTTCATAGATGTGTTATTTAATGTCTTCTACAATGCAAAGATTCAAATCCTCCATTTTGTAAAATGTCTGCTTTACTTGTTATCTTTATTAATTCCTAAGAAGGGAAGGCCATTTAGAAAAGAATTTCATAGATGTGTTATTTCATGTCTTCTACAATGCAAACATTCAAATCGTCCATTTTGTAAAATGTCTGCTTTACTTGTTATCTTTATTAATTCCTAAGAAGGGAAGGCCATTTAGAAAAGAATTTCATAGATGTGTTATTTAATGTCTTCTACAATGCAAACATTCAAATCCTCCATTTTGTAAAATGTCTGCTTTACTTGTTATCTTTAATTATTCCTTAGAAGGGAAGGCCATTTAGAAAAGAATTTCATAGATGTGTTATTCATTGTCTTGTACAATGCAAAGATTCAAATCCTCCATTTTGTAAAATGTCTGCTTTACTTGTTATCTTTATTAATTCCTAAGAAGGGAAGGCCATTTAGAAAAGAATTTCATAGATGTGTTATTTCATGTCTTCTACAATGCAAACATTCAAATCTTCCATCTTGTAAAATGTCTGCTTTACTTGTTATCTTTATTAATTCCTAAGAAGGGAAGGCCATTTAGAAAAGAATTTCATAGATGTGTTATTTAATGTTATCTACAATGCAAACATTCAAATCCTCCATTTTGTAAAATGTCTGCTTTACTTGTTATCTTTATTAATTCCTAAGAAGGAAAGGCCATTTAGAAAAGAATTTCATAGATGTGTTATTTAATGTCTTGTACAATGCAAACATTCAAATCCTCCATCTTGTAAAATGTCTGCTTTACTTGTTATCTTTATTAATTCCTAAGAAGGGAAGGCCATTTAGAAAAGAATTTCATAGATGTGTTATTTAATGTCTTCTACAATGCAAAGATTCAAATCCTCCATTTTGTAAAATGTCTGCTTTACTTGTTATCTTTAATTATTCCTTAGAAGGGAAGGCCATTTAGAAAAGAATTTCATAGATGTGTTATTCAATGTCTTGTACAATGCAAAGATTCAAATCCTCCATTTTGTAAAATGTCTGCTTTACTTGTTATCTTTATTAATTCCTAAGAAGGGAAGGCCATTTAGAAAAGAATTTCATAGATGTGTTATTTCATGTCTTCTACAATGCAAAGATTCAAATCCTCCATTTTGTAAAATGTCTGCTTTACTTGTTATCTTTATTAATTCCTAAGAAGGGAAGGCCACTGAGAAAAGAATTTCATAGATGTGTTATTCAATGTTATCTACAATGCAAACATTCAAATCCTCCATTTTGTAAAATGTCTGCTTTACTTGTTATCTTTATTAATTCCTAAGAAGGGAAAGCCATTTAGAAAAGAATTTCATAGATGTGTTATTCAATGTTTTCTACAATGCAAAGATTCAAAATAGTTTTAGTAAATCTAATGCTGTAGTTACTTCAAATGGTTATATGAGAATGGTAAAGTATATTATTAAATACAGTTAAAGAATTTCTTATAACCTACTTACATGACAACTTCTGGTGCACTGAATGCCATACCCATGAGACCAAAACTGAAAGAAATACAATTTTTAAACAATGTGAAAACTGAGGAAAAGAAATAACAAGTTTCATATTAGACTGGATTGTAGAAAAGATTTTGTCATTTTTGAAAGAAGATAGAAGAATGATGATTAAAAAACAGATGGCATAGATAATTGAAGTAGCTGAATGACACAAGATATGTACTTCATGGCTGATGTGTCTGTGATGAGGATAATGTCAATGGAAGACCGGCATTCAAGATGTAGAATGCGGATTCATCTTTTGGAAGGTAAATTCTATCACAAGCAAAATAGCAGAAAAAATTTAGTAATTAGTTTTATTCATCTTATAAATTTTCTCTCTGAATTTTTTGAATGAAGAGTTATCATGATTTACATTATTTACATTTGGACTATTGTCCTCATCTTTGTTGTGGCTATCAAAACATTTTGGCTGTTCTGGCCTCCAGACATCAACTGTGTATGTCAATCTGAGTAACCTACAGGGAACTCTGAACTGAACCCTTCATTTAATCTATGAGAGTAGACTGTTTTCTTTATACTGCCCATGTCTAGGGATATTTCATCTAGTTGTTAGTTTTAATACTGTTTGTAGCATGACATTGGTCCTGGTTGAGTCATACTAGTGCACGGAATGTGGTTAGTGATTTGCGATATTGAGAGACTTAATAATTCTAAATGTAAGAGTAGAGATGTTAAGAGAAAAATATGGGAGTCTGAATTTCTGACCTGAGGAGTTATCATTATTTACAGTAGAGTTACATACTGACTAGGAGGTACGGTGAAGTAATGGATAGCAGCTCGGATTAAGGAATTGGAGAGCCGAGTTTGAAATCCATTTGGATCCATTATATTCACTTATGTACTAATACTCTTGGGAAAGGTATGAATCCTCTTCTTCTCCCCCCAGATATGGCTAAATAGCAGGACAGACAAGGTTATATAGCCTTGAGTGGCAATTGGTCTAGGAGAAGGAAAACTCTGAATTCAAAACCAGCCTGGGAGCAAACTTGATGGTCAGATAGGCGTTCTGGTGCCTTGCAAAGCAACCTATCTAGGGGAATGTGACTTTGAAATATAACCTACATCCTTGCACGTTGCTTATCTCGTGGTAGCCATTGCACAAGAAAGCAGATGGTCACCATTGGACAAGAGAGTGGTACTGGAAATGCATAAACCTTTTTCACTTAAATAAATTTCAGGTGCAGGTCATTCTATGACACTAGATGAATTCTTCTACTCTCACAAAAAAGGACTCATCAGTAATGCGTCGATGGAATACTTATATGTTGGCTTATGACATGAGAATCCATGCAGATATACTGACTATTGTCCTCATCTTTGTTGTTGTTATCACAATGTTTTGGCCATTTTGCTTGTAATATAATAACCATCAAATAGAAACTTATGAATCTTTATTAGACTAATTCAGCTTCAGCACTGAAAAACATTATATTTATTGTAATGTATGGTTACAACTGAGAGGGAAGATGGGAGATGGGGTCTGCTTATTTTATTACCACATTCTTATTTATTTTATTCATATGGAAGAAAGTCCTTTAAATTATCTTGTGGGTCCTTTGGGAGTAATAAGGTCTTTATTGTGATAAAGTCTCAGAACTGTCTGGTTTGAGGTAGTGACCATCTAGAGTTGTACCATGAGGGTCCTGGACTTGAAGGCTCTAGGAAGTTCTCATGAAGGGATCAGGGATTACTGTCAGTGTAATCATTACTTGATGTATTGGGAGTGGGTACTGCAGGTACTTTTTCTTGTGCAGTTTGTGCAGTTGGTTCAGAATTTCTCGGGCTTTTTCATATGTGGTTGCATTTGAGAAATACTCATAAATACCTGTTGATACATATTTTGTTAAGTGATATAACTTGTTGGGTGTTCCATTGCAACATTCCTCCAGGAACTTTTTAAAGGTTTTTCACCAATGATGGTACTCTCTTTCAGTATCCAGAGAATTCGGATCTGTAGTTAGCTTGTCTAGGCATAGTATACATTCCATCATTGCGAAAGCGACTTAGTCTAATTAATTGTCTAATAACAACACCTGGTAGAAACTTATGAAGCTTTACTAGACTAAGTCAAATGTTTATTTTATTGCAATGGATGGTAACAAGCAATAGGGGAGATGGGGTCTGCTTATTTTATTGCCACAGTGTCCTCTGACCTTCATCAGGTATCTATCGATCCAGGTAAGCTACAGGGAATTCCAAACTGAACCCTTTATTTAATCTATGAGACTATACCGTTCTCGTTCCACTGTCCATGTCTAGGGATATCTCATCTAGTTCTTATTTTTAGCACTGCTCAGTTATTGCTTCCCCATTTCCATTGAATTCTCCACTGCTTGAACCAGGGATTGAACTCACAATTAATAGAGGTTGATATGCCACTAAACAAAAACAACCAATCAACCAACTGAAATCACAATTACTATGTTACCAAATTCTTGATCCAATGATTTCATTCACTAGGCTATTGTTTACTTATAAAATAGTAAACCCTAAAAATGCTCATGCATTGGTTGTTTGATTGATTAATTCATTTTTTACAGTTTATCAACCCTTTGCAGGTTATTTAAAACTAGAAAATATATTTAGATTGTAGGTTTTTTTTCTTTGTAGATAATAATGGTTCAGTGATACAAGTCTTACTAACCCATAGCTGAGGGGAGAAAAGGTGGATTCATACCTTTCCCAAGTGTATTTGCCCGTAAGTGAATACAATGAACCCAACAGGAATTGTAACACTGCACTCTGATTAACAATTCCAAAATATTACCAATGTACCACCAGTACATCCACGTTTATAACACCTGGTATTCCCAAGTGGCCACCCATCTAGGTACTGAACAGGCTCAACATTGCTTAACTTCATGATCATATGGGGACCAGTGTTTTAATGTCATGTGGCCATAAATTGTGTGTGCATCAGAAATGGAAAGCTTCTCACATGAAACATCATTTGACAACATGTAAAACATGTAAATGGCAACTCAGAAGAACACACCAAAAATAACTTTCGTATTGTGTTGTGTTGTTCTACAACATGTGATCAGTAATCAACTTCCACACATGCATCTTTGTTGCCATGTTTATCACAACGTTTCGACCGTTGTACACTCCGGCCTTCTTCTAAAATGTTTTTTTCTTTTTGTCATAATAAAATTTCTAATAAAAAAAATCATGTTTCACTTTTTTTAACCAAATATAATAATTTTCTCTTATTTAAAGTATGAAACAACTACTTTTTGGGCCAACTTAAAAAATTACCAGAGGTTACCTCAAACTTTTGAACTGTAGTGTATATATAAAAATTTATTGCTGTTATTTTACTATAAGAATCAATTTTTATACTTTCAATGTTTTGCCTTTGTTTGGGTTTCACTATTTGCCCATAGCTGGGACCCTAACAAGTGCTACTACCCCAGGTCAAGGTGGATCTGGGAATGAAAGCAATTAAGAGGTGGTTCTATGCTCCTCAAAAACTTTAATCTCTCAATCAGAGGCCTTGCTGCTTGATGTAGTTTATCGTTATACCCAGGACTAAGAAGAAACTGTTAGCATAGAACTTACATTTACATCTAGCCACTTCGACTGTAAAATGATGTCACCTAGCTGCTGGCTTATGGCCACATCACATTGACACACTAGTTCCTATACAACCACTGAAGTTAAGCAATGTCAAACTTGGTCAGTAACTAGATAGGTGACCGCTTGTGAATACCAGTTGCTGTAAGCTTATATGTGCAGATGGTGTAATGGATAATGGCTCTGAATTGTTAACTGGAGTACTGAGTTCCAATTCTAGTTGGGTTCTTTATATTCCCTTATGCACAAATACCCTTGGAAAAGTTATGAATCCACCTTTTTCCCCCAGATATGGGTTAATTAGTAAGACTTGTATCACTAAAATTAAGCT
This sequence comes from Acanthosepion esculentum, assembly GCA_964036315.1. Classification (NCBI taxonomy): domain Eukaryota; kingdom Metazoa; phylum Mollusca; class Cephalopoda; order Sepiida; family Sepiidae; genus Acanthosepion; species Acanthosepion esculentum. Next base: position 2,620,783 of record OZ038514.1, read on the forward strand.
ATTATTATCCCCCACCAAAAAAAAAATTGCATACAAAATATTTAAATTTTGGCATTAAATAACCTATAGAGGTTGATATGCCGCTAAACAAAAACAACGAACCATGCAACCAATCTAGTACGGTGCTTAAATTCAAAAAGTCTAGATACCAAAGTGGAAAGTTCATCAGTTTCTCCACATTGATGGGTACAATAAGATAACTCTCATGTGAAAAGGTGTATCTTTATTACCTGAAGACCTTTTTTGGACATAACATCAGAATGTAACACTTACCTGATCAACACTGTCCCTCCAACCATCAACGGTCGTCTTCTGCCACTTTTAAGTTTTAAGCGGTCACTATACATGCCAATCAATGGGCTAAGGACAAACATCATAACTGAAAAATAAGAAAATTCACAAAGATAGTCATTAAAAGCAATGTGTGTTCATGTATAGTAGGTTGTGGATTGTTTAATCCAAAAACTGTTAGAAATAGACAATCTATATATATATAAAACAGAGGATGTCTCTGTGTCTGTCTGTCTGTGTGATACCTTTTCACTTGAGATCCATTCAACTGATTTTGACTAAATTTAGTATACACATTGTACAATGTAAGAGATAGGTTCTTGACATAAAAAATAAATAATTTTAAAAAAATCAGTAATTGATAAAAACGATCAAAAATCGATAAATTCAACTTTTTTTACTCCAAATTCACTCAAACTTGGTATGTAGGTTACTTACATCATGACGAGCTTAACCATACCTCATTTTTATTTCTATGCCACTGCGTTTAGTGAAAGACCATGAAAAATGAAAAATCAATTTCAATACAAATTGATTTCAACACAAATTTTAAACTAAAAACTCCCTCAGTTTTCAAGCAATCTAATACAAACTTCACTCAATAGTAACCAACAATAACTTGGTTGTTTAACAGTCATTTAACTTGATAACTGAGTCCACCCACATAGTGAAAACCCATGTAAATAGCGAAAAATGGTGATTTTTACTGCTTTCTTTCTTATTTTTCATCAAACTTAACAATTGCTTTATAAATGTATCCTCTTTTGCATCCCTGGTAGCACATGACAAATTGAATTTCAAAAACTCCAAAATAATTGTGGTCTGAAGTGGGTCTTCTTGTTGCCTGTTTTACCCCTTTGTGTCCTCTAACTTTGATTGAATAAATACAGACTACTTCTGTTATATCAGTAACTGCATTAATTCAAAATGTTTTTTAATGAAAGTACTTTAAAGTAATTGAAGAAGATAGACTCTGTTACATCTAAATATGATGCTGTTTTTGCTCTATTCTAATTGAAGACTTTTTCTGATTGACCAGCTGGGTATGGCTGCTAGTATATAAGACAGTTATCAACACCTTGAGTTCATTATACCTATATTATAAGGATAAATATACAACAAAACACACACACTATGAAAATGCCTTCATTCTGTCATTTTTATAGTAAGTAGCTGTTGAGGCATGAACAAGACCCATCTGGCCTTCATTACTCCAGGACTATTGCAGTGATACCATTAAGTCTACAAGATTTGTAATGATACCATTTAGAAACCATGGACAGAGTTATAAACATTAATGCATCCAAAATGAAACTGCTTTCAATTACCCACCCTAGAGAAACCTCCCTGCCTCCTATCATCATGACTGATGCTCAACTCCACAATAATGTCTCTCTGTGTCTTCTTGGTCACACATTTTCTACTAACCTGAGGTGGAAAACTACATTGAATTAATAGCTTCATCTGCCATAAGGAAAGATGGTTCACTGTGAAGGTTTTTCTCATTTCAGTCTATCTTTCAAATCTACAAATCTACCATTCATCCATTGAATACTTTTGCCATATATGGTCTGGTGCCCCTGCTGTTCATCTCGGGTTTCTTGACAAAATCCAAATGCAATGTGATAGGTCTTAACCTGGCAACTGCTCTGATGAGGTACTTTCACTGGTGCCCCAACTGCAGGAATTTAAGCATGCTTCTAGGTTGGCATCTCGGTCACACCCTTTTACTCCAGCAGCTTCTCTCGCACTTCCCGACAGTGAAACTCCCTTCCTCTTACTTGCTTCCCTGATAGCTATAATGTTCAAATATTCAAATGTAATGTTAACTGACATCTTCTGATGTCTTGATCTTGATCCCCCTCCTTCTCTATATCCTTTCCTCAAACAACCCTCTTTACTCTTGCGCCCACTCTCTGTAACTCCTTGCATACTAGTGGCACTTCCACCTTGCCTGGAGTGAAATGCTTAAAAAAGAAACTCCCTGGAATCGATCCTCCAAGTCTATAAATCGACCATTCGCCCTTGCATGGAGTATTGCTGCCATATATGATCTGGAGCCCCTGTTGTTTGCCTCAGGGTTCTTGATAAGATCCAGAGACGGATAGGCAACATGATTGGCCCTGATCTGTCATCTCGTCTGCAGTCGCTCTCTCACAGACGCAATGTTTCCTCACTCTGCCTTTTTTACAAGTACTTTCACGGTAATTGCTCCAAGGAGCTGCTTTCGCTTGTCCCTAGGCCTTGTGAATTTAAACACCCCACGAGGCTGGCATCCCACTCCCACCCCTACACCATGGAAACTGTTAGATGTAGACGTCTCTTCTACTCCAATAGCTTCATGTCTCGCACATCTCGCCTATGGAACTCCCTTCCCTAGTACTGTTTTCCTGACAAATACAATCTCCAATGGTTTAAGTGTAGCATCAATCGACATCTCCAGTTGCCTTGATCTGTCCACTTCCCTTCTCCACATCCTTTCATTTTTTATTCCTATCTGCTCTCGCTCCAAATCTTCTGTAACCCCCTTGCCTTGATCGACCCACTGTCTCTCTCTTTCTCCACATCCTCTCCTTTACCACTCCTATCTGCTCTTCCTTCAACCCTTCTTTAACCCCTTGTGTGATAGTGGCCTCCAGCCTTGCTTGGGGTGATACGCTTAAAAAAAAAAAAATATCACACAATAGAAACTCAGTTCTAAGTGGAAAATCAGGCAAAGATAGTGCAGATGAATCAAGAATAGAATTGGAAGAGAATTTACAAGCAAAACATTCTGCTTTATCAGCAGAAGATGTTAACACCTCAAACTGCGTGAAGAGAGGTATAGAAGACTAACCCTTATTTAACACAGAGCTGCCAGAACTCACAAGAACCAAAATTGTTAGAGGCTATGCGGTGCCTCATTCTGTCAGCAAACAAAAACTTAGCTTCTATGAGTGCACGTTTACAAGCAATCACAAAGCGGCATCTGTTGTGATCAGAACTCTCACATTGATACGGCTAGAAAAAGTGAGTCCTGTGGGCTCTAGTGGCTGAACAGGCACTTGTAAACCAAGAAAATTATGGTTTCACCTGTCTAAGAAGGTAAGAAAGCATTGATGCTGGCTTTAATCCAAGAGGAAACCTCAGTGACATAATTCTCGATAGGAAAGATAAAAATATCAAAGAATCTTGAAGAAAGTCATAAAATGAATCCCAATCAGTATGCTGGTAACAGTAACCTACCTAATGAGCATTAGTAAATGAACAGTAGAACAGAGAATGGGAAGGATAGAAATGTTTGCATTTTCTTTTTTTATTAACATCTATAAGAGATATGATGTTGCCATCATTGCCCATATCTTGTGGCACATAAAAGAGAAAACAGTTTTGTTTAATTTACCTTTGGGAAATTGAATTAAAATCAATAGTTTGAACAATTCTTAAAGTCAGAAAAAGTGAGTCTTGTGGGCTACAGTGGCTGAACATTATGGTTTCACCTGGTATTTCTAAGAAGGTACAAAAGCACTGATGTCAGTTTTAAATCATGAGGAAACCTCAGTGGCACAATTCTCAATAGGAAATTTAAAAATATCATTCCAATGAGCTTCTTGAAGAAAGTCACAAAATGTATCCCAATCAGCAAGCTGGAAACAGTAACTTATTAATGAGAATTAGTAAATGGATAGTTGAACAGGGAATGGGAGGGATAGAAATTTTTGCATTTTTTTAATTAAGAGCTATAAGAGACATGAAGTTGTGGAGAGCCATGATTGCCCATATTATGGAAGGGGTATGGCACATAAAAGGAAAAACAGTTTTGTTTAATTTACCTTCAGGAAATGGAATTAATGAATGAGATCGATAGTTTGAACAATTCTTAGAAAGATAATCAGTAATCAAATGGGATCTAAGTGTAGAATCTGTTCTCTTCATTTCTAGTGGTAATATTAATATATATTTCCTTATAAGGAAATATTTGGCATTCATTGACTAAACAGCTAGTGCATCTTTCATTTGAATATATGAGATGTTTCACAAAAAAAAAATTTTTCAGGAAAATAGGTTTCTCAAGTCCAGTAACTGTTATCACTCTTTCCAGTATTGATAAGGAAGGGTTTCCTTAATTTTTCTTATTGGAGAATGATCTTGATTACATCATTATTTTCTATTCAAGTTGCGTGTGATATCCATTTTAGTTGTTGCTGCTGTTGAAAATCCTCAAATGAGGTGGTTTCTGTTATTAGGTACAGTTCTTTTTTTATTGTTGTAGCATAACTATGGACAATAATGGGCATGTCCCCATTCACATAAATATAGTAGTAAATACTGTATGTTGGTCTGCAGTTGGAGATTCATTGTGGAATTCACTTGACTCACATCTAGCAGTTGACTACTTCTTCTATGCACCACTGGTGAATCTTATATGTGTTGTTCTTGTCCTAATTATTATTGTTCATTACCAACATTTGTGTGATTATTCTATTTAGTAACCTTCCTTAGATTACAACATTTATGATTTTGTAGCACCAATCCACAAGGCTAAAACAAATAAGAGAAGATGGCCTTTGCTGAAACCTACACACTTCACTTGCTTAAAGCCATTTTTAACCATCAATCTGAGAAAGTGTTTGTATAGAACTGACAGTTTAGATGTTTTTGAATGAGTTTCTCAATCTGGAGAGTCTATTTAAAAAGATTAACCCCCAAACTCAAGTCCTGTTCTTGCGTTATAGCAAAACTACCCCCACTACAATCTATGTTCAATTTCCTTATCTCCTATACTGAACTCATTATAACTGATCCAAACACAAAGATATTTTAATTGCTTAGTATTTATTTATTCCATATCCTGAATTTTCATGATGGATTCAGGATTGGTGCCATCAGTGCTTTCATTCCAATTCCAGATCAGAATTTCTATTTTGGAAAGATTTATCTCGAGTCCTATTTCTTGGAACACTTGGTAGAGGATGCTGATTTTCTGTTCAAGATCATTCTTAACCCAAGTATGAATAACTATGTCATCAGCATAGCCTCTCCTCCTCCTCAGTACGTTGGACTTGGGTGGAGAAAGCAGGATCATTGTCTTTTATTGATAGACTCTTTGGGATGCAGTATGTAATGCTTGAATGGTCAGTGTCCATCTGTGTTTGTAAATGTGCAGGGTATAGATTAAGAAGAGATTAAATAGACTAGAGCTCTCATTACTTTTTCTCCTGTACTTAATTTGTTATAACTCATCCATGCAGCAAGTGATCTGAAGTGTTTCATATTTACTAATTCCACACCCTGAAGTTTTATAATGGCTTCACGGTAGGTGCCATCAGTGCTTTCATTCCAATTCCACATCACAGTTTTGGTTTTGGAAAGCTTGAGTACTATTTTTATGATGGCTTCACGGTAGGTGCCATCAGTGATTTCATTCCAATTCCACATCACAGTCTTAGTTTTGGAAAGTTTGAGTACTATTTTTATGATGGATTCAGCGTAGGTGATATTACTGCATAACAGGAGAGAGCTATGGTATAAAGATTTATTCTCCCCATTTATATTTCTCTTGTTATGGATATTTTTACATCCATGATTTAATAACACCATAATTCAAGGACAGAACAGAATGGCTGAAATGAAAAGGAATGACAAACATGCTTTGTTCTCAGAGAGACTTTTATACAACTAACACATACGCAAAACTCTATATACATATATATAAGTGTTCTACATAGAGAATAATATATCACATATATCTACACAGCAAATCAGAGTGTAAGGAGAAACAAAAAGGATGGGCCTTACATATAATATACTGATACCCTTGTGTCTGGAGAAGCCATGTTTTGGACTCCAGATTTAAATGGGCCAGATTCATCTATGTCCCAGGTGAGGACATATATAGGAAATGATGCAATTTCCACATCAAGGAAGGTTTGAGAAAAATTGAATCAACTTTGGCACAATTCTTAATATATAAAAAATGTAACACTATTTAGGAACAGCAGGTTAATTAATCAATTAATTAACCACAGAAGTTAATTACGGGGATACTTAAACCGATAGATATAACGAAAGACATACTGAGTGATTACTTACACCGATAGATATAACGAAAGACATACTGAGCGATATTCTTTTTGTTTTGTTATTTTCCCAAACAGAGTATCGGTGAAAAAAAAAAAAAGATTTTTTGTTTTGTTATTTTCAAGTGCGATTCAAGATAACCACTTTACTTTCTCGCGGAAGTGTGATGCTGAGATATGCCAAATTATCTGCGAGGACAAAAGAAGGGAAGAGAGAAAGAAGAGAAAGAAACAGAGGGACAAGACTTAACAACTTAGATGATAAGAGAAGAAAAAAATGCCACCCACAAAAGCGATGTTGTTTTGGGTGGTGGAATGAGGAAAATTCTGATGGTCATTTTTTGAGGGATACCAGAGCTTCTGGGCAGATAAAACATTGGCTGTGTCAGGATGACGAACTTGTGTTATCAGTAGTTGATGGGTCGTCTGCCGACCGCACACAGGGCCCTGGATTGAGATGTCGCCTGGACAGGACATCTGCATTCTGTTTAAGTTCGTTTGTGATAACGAAGGCTATGTTAGGGTATTTTAATTAACCCAATTTCGCCAAAAAGAATTGTCCACTTAATGTTGACGGAAAAAACTTGGTTGAGAAAAAACATATCCCGTGAAGTTGGATAAAAATTGAGATTATCAGTTGACGCCTATTGGCCGAATATCCAGGCGGAGATGATCATGTGACGCAGAGAGGAGGCCTGCCACCGCCCATTGAGAGGATAGGTATGAGATGTTACTGCGAGGAAGTGGGAAAACCGTTGACGTCCTCTAAAGTATGGTGAGATACCCATATGAGAGCAGAAGAGGGTGGGAGTGGAATAAGATTTCCAAATACGGAAAATGATAATTATTTTTGGCCGAAAACAAAGAAAATCCTTATTGGGGATTTGAAATCAACGTGGTGGCCACACCACGTCCGACCCCACGCCAGGTTTTGATCGGCGTCCATATAAGCAAACATCTATGGGTGTTTCAGTCAGAGTCGAGTCGAGTCGAGTCGGGTCGAGTCCAGACAGTGAGTAAGAAGTCGACACAGAGAGAGTCCAGTCAGTGAGTGAAGAGTACAGCCAGTACAGTAAGAGAGAGACGCGCCTCGCACAGGTGACCGCACGATTCCATGCCTTCCGACTTAGACTTCTAACCAAGAACAAATTTGTTGAAGTCCGACTTTAGATTTTCCACCAAAAAAGTTTCCGACTTAGACTTCTAACCAAGAACAAATTATAGAAGTCTGACTTATATTCGCCATCCAGATATCCAGAATTAGTTAAGGAACGCAAAAGTGTTACAATCCACATTTTTTTTTCTTCGGGCTGGGAGAGAAAGAGAGAGACGCACTTCTGTAACTCAACAAACCGACATAAAATTAATCACTATTCCTAACCAGTCGCTCGCCTTGAAGTTGTTGTTTGTGCTTTTGTTTTTTTTTGTCTACATTTATTGTGCAGTATCACCTTGACCCGGATTCGGCTGGCACTACGGCCCGACGTTTGATTGATCTCGTCAACCTAAGATCAAAATCACAACGTGGGTAGGTTGAATCAAGATCAAAGCAGTTGCTTCGGTGACCAGGCGTTGGAAGCGAGCCGAGTACGACAAGTTGGTGCTAGAACCCAGCAAAACTTCAACCGATGTCCCAGGGTTAGCCCGTCACAAAGGACCGACGTCACATTTTGGCGTCGTGACTGAAAAAGAAGTCGAGTGTCACAAGTGCGCCGCGACCAGTACGGGTGTCACAAACGGTGCCCTGACCAGGACAGAGGAGGAGTTGGGTGTCACAAAAATGCCTATGCATGTTTTCTAAAATAATAAAACACTCAACCACATTTTTTGACCAATATGGTGTACAAAAAATATGCAGTCATTTTGTAAGAAATTTGTGGAACTAACACACATGTGTGTAAGCCCATTAGAACAATATAAAAATGAGAATATTTTCAAACTACCTCAGAAAAGTTTATTTGCCTGGCAAGATGAATACAACTGTGTCTCCCCACAGTCCGTTCCTTTGACCACTGAATGAACAGTATCAAATTACGATTCTTAACTTGACAATAATGCTTCTAAAGCTACGTGGTTGTTGATACTTCACTACAACTTGCAGAGACTTTTAAAAAAAGGAAAAGCAAAACATGAATGATTCAATTTTTGTTTTCAGATTTTTCCACAAGTTCTTGTGTTGTAAAAAGAAAAGGGAATAAAAACTTCTTTATTTTGTAGCCAAATTAATGACTGCTAGCTAGAGTTTATTTTAATATCAAGGAAAAATATATTTCCAAAGAGTAATGGCATCATGGATGTGTAACCTACTGGGGGAAACAAATTTAGCCTCAGCCTGGGTCATTTCATCCAGGTTAAAAAAGTAACTGCTCGGTTTGGCTGCTGTAAACAAAACTGAAATTGACTGTCACTTTTAGCACTGTATGAAGTGATGTCATTAAGCGACTGTCATGTGACCCATGTGTCTTATCTCCACCAAAGGGAGGTAATCACCTTCTGTATGCCTACAACTGCTTTTATACTAATTTCAGTTAATAGGACTAAAGATAAATCTTTCCCAAACAGAACTACTCTGTCAAGTATTCTAAGAAATAACGGCTTTTCCCTGAATCCCAGAAAATTGATTAAAAAAAAAAAAGAAACAGGTTCAGTCGATGTATCTGGTCGGAGATAAAAAAATAAGATTTTTACGAGTAAATGAACAAAGAACAAAGATTGATTATTGATTTTTATTTCTCAGTATGAGTTGGAATTTATTTCAACCTGTCTGCACTCTGGATAAACAAGATTTCTACTGTGTTACTTGTTAATTCTGTAAAGCTTTGATGTCATTTGCCTGCTACAGAAAGACCCTGCATCTAGTTTATCTACCATATGTTGCAACATAAATTTAGGGTGGCTTCTTTATGCTGATATGGACGGCTTTGCTTTTTCTAACATTGAATAAATTTTATCTCTCTTTTCAATCATTAGCATTCCAAATTTTGTCCAAACATGTGATCTTCTCTTTTGTTTTTCCAGATATTGTTATCAAATTTGGGTTGCGCTATTCTTCAGCGTATAATACATAAGGAAAGAGGATAAGAATAGTTTTCCAGAAAATAATCACAGAAAAAATTACATGCATCACTGCTGAAATGATAAAAACAATAAAGATGAGGATATTAGTCTGAATAACTTGTGTAATGATGACAATGACTCATGTACTAACTTCAGGCATTGAAGAAGGTCAAAGAACACATCAGCCAAAATATAGTGATAAAAACAATAAGGATGGGGATATTAGTCTGAATAACTTGTGTAATGATGACAATGACTCATGTACTAACTTCAGGCATTGAAGAAGGTCAAAGAACACATCAGCCAAAATATAGTGATAAAAACAATAAGGATGGGGATATTAGTCTGAATAACTTGTGTAATGAGGACAATGACTCATGTACTAACTTCAGGCATTGAAGAAGGTCAAAGAACACATCAGCCAAAATATAGTGATAAAAACAATAAGGATGGGGATATTAGTCTGAATAACTTGTGTAATGATGACAATGACTCATGTACTAACTTCAGGCATTGAAGAAGGTCAAAGAACACATCAGCCAAAATATAGTGATAAAAACAATAAGGATGGGGATATTAGTCTGAATAACTTGTGTAATGATGACAATGACTCATGTACTAACTTCAGGCATTGAAGAAGGTCAAAGAACACATCAGCCAAAATATAGTAATAAAACAATAAGGATGGGGATATTAGTTCTACTAATTTCAGACACTGAAGAAGGCCAAAGAACACATCAAGCAAATTATAGTGATAAAAATATGAATGAAGATATTAATGTGAATGGCTTGTGGAATAATGACAATGACTCATCTAAGAATTTCAGACATTGATCCAAGCCAGAGATCATATGAAGTGGAACTGTTATATTGACTTACTTGCTAAGTGAATTTGACTCACTTGCTAGGGAAGTTGACTCACTGTAATGCAAGACAATTTTTCTTACCAGAATCTATCTTTACTCCTGTCTTAATGGTAAGAAATCAGTGTACATGGCCTGGCAGGTTCTAGCTGTGAATGTCTGAACTGGTGGAACTAAGAAATGTACTTCACTTGGACATCTTCTATGAAAATAACAGTAGAGCAGCGAGTGACCAGCAAAGTCCATCTACTTTTTGCTGTCAGTGAATTAAAACCAATTTGTTTACATTATTTGTTCACTGTTACAGTGACTATTGGATATAACTTTGAAGAATTGCATTTGAAAATATAACTAATGACTTAACAACAATTTTTTGTTCAGTATTTTCTATTTGTATTTTTTATTATATTTTATTTGTTGTAACTTAAGATGCACTGGGGGTGTAGCAAAAATTATTTTTTCTTTTTCTATTGTTTATCCAATTCAAAGCCTAAGTGCCACTCAAGGTAGAGGGTTACTAAATGGTTGTTGGAAGGCAGAGAGAAAAGGTTGAATATTATGAGGATATATATGATAATGGTTAACCTTTGAATTGAAGAGGTTAAGAATGTAGTGATCAGGAAAGCATCCCCTCAGGAGTTGCATTCCACAAGTGAATAATCTGTCTAAGTGGAACTTACTCCTTACCAATGGAATATAAAGGAAATGTGCTGACTCAGTGTACATGGCCATGCAGGTCCTAGTTGTGAAGGTCTGCACTGGTGGAACTAAGGAATGTAGTTTGTTCAAACATCTGTCACAAAAATAGCGGTAGAGTAGCAAGTAGCAATATTTATCTGACCTCTGCACTAAGGCAGGATGTGATACAAGGTCTGTTCTTCATGGGAGTGACAAAAATATAACCCAGTCTCAGTAGAGTAGTGAGTTGTTAACGTCATTACCTGTGGGAAAGGGGTTGAAGCTTGTGCAAATGCTTTTAAACTTGGTCGAGGCTGGAATGGAAGTGCAAAGCCATGATCTTCCATGTCCTGAAAGGACAGGGCACAAAAAAGAAGATCTGTCATTGTTTCTGCTTTATAAGTGTTGGCTACTGAAAATAAACTTACCTGCTCCTGCGGCTATCATACCACCCAGGCACACGCCTTTGTTTTTGGCACTCACTAAAGCAGCAATCTGGGCAGGAATCACTGAAAGAAATGAAACAAAAATGAGCAACATTATCTTAAATGAACCACTAAGAAAAAGAAGAGCTTCCAATAATGAAACCCTTGTGACATGAGACAATACACAACTGAGCCTAATGGAGTTGCTATGTAAGAAAAAGAATATTTCCTATTTTTATTTCCCCCATTATAAGCATTATTATTTTGATGATATAATAACATCTTAATACACGGAAAGAACAGAACAGTAGAAAGAAAAGCAATGACAAACATGCTTTCTTCACAGGAAGAATTTTATGCCACTAAGTCATACACAAAATTATATACAAACAATTACACTTGTCCCACACAGAGAAATTATAACATTTACTCCACAACAACTAGTGTCAAAATATCAAAGAGACATAAAGTCTTACTTGTAATAATTCCCAATGAAAATTCACACTGCCAGAGGATTCTACTATGTTTCTGCTGAAGTCATATTTATATTTCCCAAAGGGAATTTGTGCAGGCCATATTTATCTTCTATGTCTCTGGTGAAGACATATTTTCCTCATGGAAAGAAGACACTGTCCCTTTGGCAGCTCATTTGGGCAGGCAGAGTTAGCTTTTACCCATACAAAAAAGCAAATGCTCAGTTTGACTCATGGAAGGTAACTGACTGACTACTTTCATCAGACTATGAACTGAGGTCACTAAGCAGCCATTATGTGACCCATGTGACTTCATCTCAACCAAGGGGAGATAATAGCCTTTTAAGTCACTGCAAGTCTATGCATCGATAGTCTTGTCAGATAAGAGGAGCAGTAGCACTATAGAGAAGATAGCCTAAAGGAACTGTTTGAAAATACCGAACCAGATGAGTCCTTTCGTAATTTGTAAAGGAGACTGGTCTTTATAACAGAACATGTTTACAGTTTATTTTTATACATTTTATACTTGGAAAAGTCTTACAAAATGGTTTTAAGAAATGTTTATTATAACTCACCTTCATGCAAGTTGTATCTGGAATATCATTGTCATATAATTTATATTTATTTCCCAAATTAATAAAATATTGATTTGGAAAATATTTATTACAATTATTTACAATGTTTATTACAATTTATCTTTATGTAAGTTATAACTGGAAAAATCATCATTAATAATTTGGGAAATAAATAGAAATTATTTAATACAATAAAAGATTATGCATGTATTGATAATCTGTAGCAAATTCCAACAAACATAGATAATTAATAAAAATACTGAAACAAGTAAGATTTTGTAGTTTTATAAAGGCTTACATAATAGAAGTTTAGGATTTATTTCTGTACAGTTTATAAAGGGTGTTCCAATAATTTGTTTTCAAGAAAAACGTTTATTACAAGTTGAGTATCACGGAGCTTTTGACAAAACTTGATGCAATATCTCTGTTCAATGTGTTCTGTTGTCTTGTGTGAAAATGAAAATCTGATGAGTGTGCACTAAACGTCTGTACTCTAGGCATAACAGCCAGGAGTCAAGATGAGTGAGGCTAAATTGGGCCTGCTTGGACCAGCTTCCCTGGGGCTGGATATAAGCCCATGGCACTGTTTTCCTATTGGGAAGTATGTCCTCACCAGAGTCATAGAAAATAAATCTGGCCCGTTTGAATTTCCATTGGGAAATATTAATATGGCTGAAACACATGTCCTCAACATTTGCCATTGGTAAAATCTAGCTTCTCTAGAAGTTCAAATTCCCGTTGAGTTATATCATTTAAAATCCTATTTTTCTTGGGTAATTTCACACTGCTTGTTGTTGTATACTTGCATTATAGTTTCTCTGTGTGGCACAAGTGTAAATAAAATTTTGTGTTCAAAACACACTTGTCATTCCTTTATCTTTCAAATGTTATGTTCTGTCCGTGTACAAAGGTGGTACGATATTATGGATATAACAATGTATATAATGGGGGAAATACAAAATATCCATTTCTTGTATAGCACACTCTGAGCCCATTTCAGGTTTATATAATACCAAATACAAAGTATCTACTATAATAATTTCTAATTTCTTTGCTTAACCAAACTACAATAATAAAACATGCATAAACATTTTTGGGTCGATATAATAACATAGATTCTGTTTAACCAAGGCACAAGGCAAACCACTGTGATACTGGTAGGCAATGGTATCTGGGTAAACATTAGCCTACCAGATCCATCAACTTTGCATCTAAATCTCCCCTATTTGCATTTAATATTCCAGTATTATGGAATGAGGCTACCTACAAGTACTGGTAGTCTATGGCATCTGGGTAAACATTAACCTACCAGATCCCTCAACTTTGCATATAAACCTCCCCTATTTACATTTAATATTCCAGTATTATGGAATGAGGCTAGCTACAAGTACTGGTAGTCTATGGCATCTGGCTAAACATTAGCCTACAAGATCCCTCAACTTTGCATATAAACCTCCCCTATTTACATTTAATATTCCAGTATTATGGAATGAGGCTAGCTACAAGTACTGGTAGTCTATGGCATCTGGCTAAACATTAGCCTACAAGATCCCTCAACTTTGCATATAAACCTCCCCTATTTACATTTAATATTCCAGTATTATGGAATGAGGCTAGCTACAAGTACTGGTAGTCTATGGCATCTGGCTAAACATTAGCCTACAAGATCCCTCAACTTTGCATATAAACCTCCCCTATTTACATTTAATATTCCAGTATTATGGAATGAGGCTAGCTACAAGTACTGGTAGTCTATGGCATCTGGGGAAACATTAGCCTACCAGATCCCTCAACTTTGCATATAAACCTCCCCTATTTATATTTAATATTCCAGTATTATGGAATGAGGCCAGCTACGAGTACTGGTATTCTATGGCATCTGGCTAAACATTAGCATACCAGATCCCTCAACTTTGCATATAAACCTCCCCTATTTACATTTAATATTCCAGTATTATGGAGTGAGGCTAGCTACAAGTACTGGTAGTCTATGGCATCTGGCTAAACATTAGCCTACCAGATCCCTCAACTTTGCATATAAACCTCCCCTATTTATATTTAATATTCCAGTATTATGGAATGAGGCTAGCTACAAGTACTGGTAGTCTATGGCATCTGGCTAAACATTAGCCTACCAGATCCCTCAACTTTGCATATAAACCTCCCCTATTTACATTTAATATTCCAGTATTATGGAGTGAGGCTAGCTACAAGTACTGGTAGTCTATGGCATCTGGGTAAACATTAGCCTACCAGATCCCTCAACTTTGCATATAAACCTCCCCTATTTACATTTAATATTCCAGTATTATGGAATGAGGCTAGCTACAAGTACTGGTAGTCTATGGCCTCTGGGTAAACATTAGCCTACCAGATCCCCCAACTTTGCATATAAACCTCCCCTATTTACAATCAATCAATCCTGACATGGCATCTCCATTTCAGTCACCATCTCACCACGTAATGTGGCTTTCCTCTGTCTTTTCTATGAATATTTCATGACAATAGTTCTGATGAGCTTTCCTTCTTTGTGCCTTGATTTGATGAATTTTAGTTTGCTATTAGATTGGCAACAACGTCTCACCATTTTACTGTTGAACTAGCTAGATACAATCATATGGTCTATTATAATAATTTCTTTACTTGCACTTCTCGTCTGTGGAACTCCCTTCTAATTTCTTGCTTCTTTGTCACATTCAATCTCCAAAAATTTAAATGCAACCCCGATCGCTATCTTCTGTCTTCCTGATCCCTATTGTTTTATTGTTCTTTCTACCCACTAAAGTCTTCATATTCTCTTTCACTGCCAGTAACTCCTTGCATCCTAGTGGCATTATTGCCTTGCTTGGAGTGAAATGATTAAAACAAATTAATAATTTAATATTATAGTATTAAATGTAAATTGGGGCAGTGTCATATCATCAAATAAAGTATGATGTCTGATCCAAAGTATCAGGACTGTTGGTATGGAAACCGAGTTCAAGTACACAGGATGAAGCTGCTTGGGGCAGATTGACTTTGAACTCTGTCATACAAGAACACAAGTTATAATAGTCTTGCTTGCTTCCATTGTTTATAGCATTGGTTGGAAGGAAAGTGTGTAGAATGTGGTGATCTCACCACACTACAGATGTTCAATCAATTATCATTGCTTGTGCAGCAGTTTTTGGCCAAGTACAACATTCCCCAGACTGGCCAACCACTATATTTCCCAGATATCACTCCTTACGGCTTAATCCTCTTTCCAGAAATCAAATCCCACTTGAAAAGAACAAGATTTGAAGACGTTGAGGAAATCCAAGAAAATGCAATAAAGCTGTGGATCATTATCCCAAAAATGGAGATCCAGGTATGCTTCAATCAATGGAAATAACACTTGATAATGTGTGTGGCTTCAGAAGAGGATTACTTTGAAGGAGTTTAAATGCCACATTTATATGTGTTGTAGTTTTCTTTTTATAGCATCAGTCCCAATACTTTTGATCCGACCACGTATAAAATAATTAAGATATGTTTAATGTCATAATTTAAATAATTTTATCAGTTCTGTTATTTTAGACTTTGTACGTTATATAGTATTACTTTTATTTTAGTCTCCCCTATTGCCCAATTCACACTCCTCCCCGATTGTTTGTTCCTGTTTAGGATTGGCTTTCCCTTTCCTTCTAAAGTCTACTTCAACTCTATACTTTTAATACTACCGCCTGAACTCTGAAATTTTATTTACTAATTATTTATTCAACTTTGTCTTCTCCTCAATAGGAGTAGATAGGTTTGCCTATCAACAGGTTAACACTCCTCTCCAGTCATTTGTTTCTTGTTTTCTGTTTAGGATTGGATTTCCGGTTCCTTCTAAAGTTTTGTCATTCTCTTTCACTCCCAAAAGCTCCTTGCATCTTAGTGACATCATCGATTTGCTCGGGGTGAAATGATTAAAAAAAACAATATAATACCCATAATTAATTATAGGTTAAAAGCAAAAATTCAGTATGAATTATAGGTTCTTAAATATTAGCTATTAATTCTTACTGTCAAAAAAATGAAATGGTGGGCATTAACGTGTTGAAGAACTTAGAAATATGAATCAAATATCTAATTTTACACTGTGGTTATTTTTAGAAATTTTTAGATGAAGTATTTTATTTTATTTTTCTTATATTATTAATTTCTGTCCCAAACCTCCATGTCAATACACTCTTTCTTATTACTATTACTATTTTATTACGAGATTTATTCCATCTTATTATTATGGCTTTTATCCCAACACTCTGGCTCTATACACTCTTCATTATTACTATTATTTTATTACTAGTTTTATTCCATCTTATTATTGTTGCTTTTTATCCCAACACTCTGGCTCTATACACTCTTCATTATTACTATTATTTTATTACTAGTTTTATTCCATCTTATTATTGTTGCTTTTTATCCCAACACTCTGGCTCTATACACTCTTCATTATTACTATTATTTTATTACTACTTAAATTCATCTTATAAGTTCCAGCTGAAGTTAAATTGTGATGCTGAATGTGTGAAACTGACCCAAATAATGCTTTCCCAACTGACAAAGTCTCTCCATGAAAGCAGTACCACGTTCACGAACATACTGTTTATTCTTTCTCCTGTGGTGTTTTTTATGCTGAGTTGATCTTGCAAAAAATTTGCATACGACCAACCACTCTGACCAATTCTCTTAGATGCGAGACCATGTCTTTCTTAAATTAAGGTGTTAAGGCGGCCATATATCTTTTTCCTTTCCTTCACTTGTTTTGCATGCCAGGCATAAATGTGCTCGATTTACCACATGAGGTAAAGTCAACTTCTCTTGCACAAGTATATTGAGCCAGGGTGTTCGGATAAACAAAGCAAGAATAATAAACTTTCCAAAATTTATGTGAGTGGAAGGAAAGTCAAAAAATTAAGAAAAAAATGTTCATGAAAAGGGATTTCTTACCTTCAACAGACAGCAGTAAAAACATGAGGTTAAGACCATACCAAGTCAAATTGAGAAGAATGATTTGACATTTGGATATGATTATATCTGATGTGAGAGCTTCGACTTGAACTTCAGTGCTACAAAAGAAATATGAAAAAGTAAGAGACACTGGCTGTTTAAGTAGGAAATCGGCATTTACTTGTTGTCTCTCTCATAAGGAACTGGGCACTTTTGCAAATATGAGTATAATGCATATTATTATCTCTTTTCATATAAACACCCCAAAACAAAGCCCCTTGGAAATGACTAAAGGAGTGGCTGGAAGGACTTAGGACAATGGACAATATGGACAATTTCCACACTCCATTACTTCTACCAAACAGTAAAACATAAGCATGCTGGAAAAACTAAATAATTAATTAAACTTTCCTTGTCTCTCATATTTAACAAAGCATATTTAAAAGAAAAGTTGCTACCCAAATATACATTTTATACATATATATATATATATATATATATATATATATATATATATATATATATATATATATATATATATATGAAATTATAAATATAAAACTGAACATTGAAGTCAACACTCAGAAGCGTCAGGCTGTTTCATGCTGGACGCAATCATCAGGTGGCCTGACGATTGTATCCAGCATGAAACAGCCTGTCGCCTCTGAGTGCTGACTTCAATGTTCAGTTTTATATTTATAATTACATACACTCTATCTCTGATATTGAGCACTTTATCCCATAAATATAGCACACCTTAAAACTATCTTTCTTCATATATATATATATATATATATATATATATATATATATATATATATATATATATATATATGTATATATATGTTTCAATGATTCATAGCTCATTCAAAAGCCCTAGAAAATTTAGGCACAGGGAAAGATTTTTGTTGAGCTCAGATTCTGGTTTGCCAGATTATGCGATGTTAAAAATATATATTAATATATTATACTAGCCATTATTGTTGCTTTCATGGTTCAAGGGGAGTAACTCTTATTTTCCTTTTGTATCCAAAATTGCAGCTAGCTTAAAATTTTAAGTTAGCTAAAATTTTAAGCTAGCTTAAAAGCCACCCTATTGAAATCATGAAGAAATCAAAATTGATCGCTGCATTTAAGGATTGAATTAATATTTAAGCTTACCGTTTAAAATTTCAACAATAATTCTTCTACTGCCACTTAATTTAAAGACAGTTTGGTGTGTGTAGATCCTTACTTTCTGTACAAACAATTATTTTCATTTGCACACAGTAGCATGATAATGACCGGGTCCAAGCTGTGGCTCCCTGGAACACCTGCTGGGCCAGATCCTTTCACATCTGGTTTCAGAGCCCTTATTGCTATTGACTTTAACTGTATTAAATACCTTCATTACAGGGCAAGCTGCCTTTTTAGGTTATGGCCAGCCATTATCCTACATTAAGATGACAAGTGCTGAAAAAATCTCTAGACATTAAGCAATACCTGTGTGTGAAACATTTATAGTGGGCAAAGGCAGTGCACAGAGCCAGTCCCACTGTCTCAGCAAAAGATAATATTTACCAGATAGAAGAGCAAGTCAACATCATTAGATACCATCAAAAGCCGCAGGTGTTATCTAAGAGTTTTCCTTCTCCTAGATGTCTGCCTTGATTAAGAATAAGGAGGGCATCTTTCCCAGTAGTTAATCACACCCTCAAACACCAGGCTGATTATTTCTGTGTCCCAGTGCCATGTCCCACTTGACTCTAGTTTGGGGTGGGGGTAACTATTTACCTATAACTGGGACCCTAACAGGTGCTACCACCCTGGTTCAGGGTGGACCTGTAAACAGCAGCAATTAAGAGTTGGTTCTACGCTCATCAAGACCTATCATATATATATATTTTTAAAGATATAATAAACTTTATAACTGCCATAAATAGACAAAAATTAGATGTAGTTTATATATATATATATATATATATATTTTTTTTTTTTAAAGATATAATAAACTTTATAACTG
This sequence comes from Acanthosepion esculentum, assembly GCA_964036315.1. Taxonomy (NCBI): domain Eukaryota; kingdom Metazoa; phylum Mollusca; class Cephalopoda; order Sepiida; family Sepiidae; genus Acanthosepion; species Acanthosepion esculentum. Next base: position 2,640,162 of record OZ038514.1, read on the forward strand.
CCATAAATAGACAAAAATTATTTTTATTATTACCACTCATGATGATAATAAAAAGTAAAACTGAAAAACAGGCTCGGCTAACCGGTTTCAAAACTTGCTCAACAGAGCTATATCGAGGTTAATAAACTGAATTGAGACTAAAAAATGAACTAAGTGTGTTGGAGAAAGAAAAAAAAATGTTTAAATGGTAATTAGTTGGAGGCCTAATACAAAGTCCCTCCGTTTACACAGAGAGGGCTTCAAAGATAGAATATAGATGGCCTCCAACACTTAAGTGGAGTTGGACCTGCTAAGAATGATAAATGAGTCTGCACTACAAGTAGCAGCAAAATTATGGTTATTTATTAGGTGTTCTGTGATGGAAGACCCATATGTATTGGTCAAAATGTCTGAAGGAGTGTACTATAAGTTTGGGATTTTCATTGAAATGTGTTGCTTTCTTCTAGCATCCAGCCTTTGAGTCGTTCTCCCTATGTAGTGCGAACCACAACTACATTTAAAAGAAATTAAGAACTACTATGATGTGGAGGAAGAACATCCTTATGCATGGACAAGCTTAGCAGAGAAAACAACACTAGTGTTAGCGGCAAAGTAACAATGTTGAACTGCCACAGAAACCTGCTTAGCATATCTATCACTGATATTATCTAGCCAAGAAAGGCGTAGGTACACAGGACATCTTTTTACTATAGCAGGTTTAACTTTGTTGAATTCAGCAATTTTATTCTAAATAATTGCTTGAACAATGTCCAATGAATAGGCATTGTTACAGAGACTAGTAGTAATAATAAACCTAAGTTCATCATCCAATTTAATTTCAGAACAGATCATAAGAGTCCTATTGTGAAGGGTTTTAATTAAATTCATGCACATGTCACAACATAAATAAACCCAGTCTGATGAAGTCCTAACAGATGAAACACATCACAAAATGTTTTTATAATTTGTCATACATGTTTGTTTCAAAACTGTTCTTGATATATAAGAATTTATATTTATAAAGGTAAAAGACAGCAGGAAAACTGAATTATTAGCCAACGTGTTTCATCCAATGTAGACTTTTTCAAGGCAAAAAACAAAATGAATTTATTAAAACAAAGTAACTATTAACAACAAAACAAAATGTCCTTAGCAACTAGAAGAATTTATATATCGTTATCCCATATATATATATATATATATATATATATATATATATATATATTTGATTTCTCTATAGATATATACAGTTTGATTTATCTATTTATTCATAGCTGGGACCCAAACATGTGCTACCACCATGGATAGGGGTGGGCCTAAGAAAAACAGAAATTAAGAATCAATCTCTCGATCAGAGGCCTCACTGCTAAATGTAATTATCATTATACCCAGGACTAACAAAATGTAATTAAGCAATATTTATTTTGGGATTGGCAAATTAAGTTTCCTTATTAGAATGTAGAATTAACAAAAATTCTGAGTTTTTACTTACCATGTTTCTTCTGTGTACCGTTTGTAAGGCTTCAGTCCAGTTAAATTTTTCATCTGAACCATCTAAGCAAAGATGAAAAGGAAATGTCAGTCTTACTCTCGTGTTACTTATATCTCACAATATCATGACATTTTTTAAATGAGGCAAAAACTTTGCAATGAATTCATCAGCTTCCAGCCTGGTAGCCATGCATTTTGCTCCTTTGTTGCAATTACTAATCTCTTTCTAGGTCACATATTTATCTGTCTTTTCTAACTTATCTTGTCAAAAGGTAAATCTTCCAGTTTCACTGGATGAGGCATTGTTGAATCTTTCATTATAGCTTCACATCCAATTGTGGCCAAAAAAAGATCTGTAATTTTTTCTCCCACTTCACTTTCTTTGTTGTTTCAGAGTTTCTTGGTTCTAACTCTTGTCGCAAAACTTCTAATCCAGGCCCCCACAAAGTCAGGATCTGCAAGGGATAACATATTTTCTATTGGCAATGCCATTGTTATGAAGTGTGATTTTCTTTATATATTATCAGCCCAGCCATATTTGTTTATCTTGCATACTGCAAGCAATTATACAATTACTGCTTTGTTATTTATATAGTCTATGACTTAATTATGCTAATTAGGCATTCATTTACATATCACTACAAGTGGCCTATCCATTACTAGCAAGACCCATGAAATGCCAGAGTGGACATCTTTGCAATTTTAGAATAGAATACAAAGATAACTGTGATGAAATTTCCATGAGTTCTGCTAGGAATGGATAGGCCACTATTTAAAACTATAAAGAATAGGATTTCTTTTTTTTCTCTATTATTCAAATCTATGAATTCTTTGTATTCTATTCCTAAATTGCAAAAGAATTCTTCGCTTTTAGTAATAGACAAAAAAATTCTATTCTTTATGTATTTAAATTGGGGCCTATCTATTATTAATAGGTTCCATGGAAATTCCATCATGGGAATCTTTGACTTTTCAAATTTAGGAATCTTTGAATTTTTTTTAATCATTTCACCCCAAACCAGTAGACCAAAAGGGTGATAATTTGAGGGGTCAGAGGGTTCTCCAGAGTTCTTTAAAACAGGAACTGCAAAGGTGGATTTCCAACATGCTGGAAAGCAAGAAGCATCACTGCTTCTTGCTTTCCAGGCAATTGTTGTAGAATTTGAAGATAACTGGAGCCAGCTCAGGAGCACTTTTCTTTAGGACAACAGCTGGAATCCCATCAGCCCTGCTTGCCTTGTGGTAGTCTAGTTTGGAAATGATGTCTGAATCCAGTGACAGGGTTATGCACATATTACTCAGTACAGTCTCCATTCTAGGGGGAAATCATGTGTGGGTACTCGTGATGAATCAAGTGCAGTGTTGGAAGAGATCTTCCAAGCAAATCACTCAACCTTAACTTCTGAAGATATCAGAGGAAAGACTGAGGATTTGTTGTTCAGCACACTTTTGCAGAGCCGCCAGTAATCTCTAGAACGAAACTTATTGGTTTCTGTTTTTAAATTGCACTGATTTTGATAAGAGAAATAATAAAGAAATTCAATTATATGTGGGGGTGGTATCTACAACTGCCAGTGTTTACAGTTACAGTTAAAATTGACTGTGGATTTCAATACCTCCTTTCAATTACCAGAGAGAAACATTAGTAATGATTTTACTATAAGAATGCATTGAAAATGAGAAAGAAAGGGATTGTCAGTGGTCAGGAATGAATGCAGGCATTACTGATAGAATAGGGCTATTATATGTATAATGGAAATGCATTGCTAATGATTTTACTATAGGAATGCATTGCAAAGGAGGAAGAAAGGGATTGTCAGTGGTCAGGAATGAAAGCAAGCATTACTGATAGAATAGGGCTATTATATGTATAATGGAAATGCATTGCTAATGATTTTACTATAGGAATGCATTGAAATGAGGAAGAAAGGGATTGTCAGTGGTCAGGAATGTATGCAAGCATTACTGATAGAATAGGGCTATTATATGTATAATGGAAATGCATTGCTAATGATTTTACTATAAGAATGCATTGAAAATGAGAAAGAAAGGGATTGTCAGTGGTCAGGAATGAAGGCAAGCATTACTGATAGAATAGGCCTATTATATGTATAATGGAAATGCATTGCTAATGATTTTACTATAGGAATGCATTGCAAAGGAGGAAGAAAGGGATTGTCAGTGGTCAGGAATGAAGGCAAGCATTACTGATAGAATAGGGCTTTTACTATAGGAATGCATTGCAAAGGAGGAAGAAAGGGATTGTCAGTGGTCAGGAATGAAGGCAAGCATTACTGATAGAATAGGGCTATTATATGTATAATGGAAATGCATTGCTAATGATTTTACTATAGGAATGCATTGAAATGAGGAAGAAAGGGATTGTCAGTGGTCAGGAATGTATGCAAGCATTACTGATAGAATAGGGCTATTATATGTATAATGGAAATGCATTGCTAATGATTTTACTATAGGAATGCATTGCAAAGGAGGAAGAAAGGGATTGTCAGTGGTCAGGAATGAAGGCAAGCATTACTGATAGAATAGGGCTTTTACTATAGGAATGCATTGCAAAGGAGGAAGAAAGGGATTGTCAGTGGTCAGGAATGAAGGCAAGCATTACTGATAGAATAGGCCTATTATATGTATAATGGAAATGCATTGCTAATGATTTTACTATAGGAATGCATTGCAAAGGAGGAAGAAAGGGATTGTCAGTGGTCAGGAATGAAGGCAAGCATTACTGATAGAATAGGGCTATTATATATATAATGGAAATGCATTGCTAATGATTTTACTATAGGAATGCATTGAAAATGAGGAAGAAAGGGATTGTCAGTGGTCAGGAATGAAGGTAAACATTACTGATAGAATAGGGCTATTATATGTATAATGGAAATGCAGTGCTAATGATTTTACTATAGGAATGCATTGAAAATGAGGAAGAAAGGGATTGTCAGTGGTCAGGAATGAAGGCAAGCATTACTGATAGAATAGGCCTATTATATGTATAATGGAAATGCATTGCTAATGATTTTACTATAGGAATGCATTGCAAAGGAGGAAGAAAGGGATTGTCAGTGGTCAGGAATGAAGGCAAGCATTACTGATAGAATAGGGCTTTTACTATAGGAATGCATTGCAAAGGAGGAAGAAAGGGATTGTCAGTGGTCAGGAATGAAGGCAAGCATTACTGATAGAATAGGGCTATTATATGTATAATGGAAATGCATTGCTAATGATTTTACTATAGGAATGCATTGAAATGAGGAAGAAAGGGATTGTCAGTGGTCAGGAATGTATGCAAGCATTACTGATAGAATAGGGCTATTATATGTATAATGGAAATGCATTGCTAATGATTTTACTATAGGAATGCATTGCAAAGGAGGAAGAAAGGGATTGTCAGTGGTCAGGAATGAAGGCAAGCATTACTGATAGAATAGGGCTTTTACTATAGGAATGCATTGCAAAGGAGGAAGAAAGGGATTGTCAGTGGTCAGGAATGAAGGCAAGCATTACTGATAGAATAGGCCTATTATATGTATAATGGAAATGCATTGCTAATGATTTTACTATAGGAATGCATTGCAAAGGAGGAAGAAAGGGATTGTCAGTGGTCAGGAATGAAGGCAAGCATTACTGATAGAATAGGGCTATTATATATATAATGGAAATGCATTGCTAATGATTTTACTATAGGAATGCATTGAAAATGAGGAAGAAAGGGATTGTCAGTGGTCAGGAATGAAGGTAAACATTACTGATAGAATAGGGCTATTATATGTATAATGGAAATGCAGTGCTAATGATTTTACTATAGGAATGCATTGAAAATGAGGAAGAAAGGGATTGTCAGTGGTCAGGAATGAAGGCAAACATTACTGATAGAATAGGGCTATTATATGTATAATGGAAATGCAGTGCTAATGATTTTACTATAGGAATGCATTGCAAAGGAGGAAGAAAGGGATTGTCAGTGGTCAGGAATGAAGGCAAGCATTACTGATAGAATAGGGCTATTATATATATAATGGAAATGCATTGCTAATGATTTTACTATAGGAATGCATTGAAAATGAGGAAGAAAGGGATTGTCAGTGGTCAGGAATGAAGGCAAACATTACTGATAGAATAGGGCTATTATATGTATAATGGAAATGCATTGCTAATGATTTTATTATAGGAATGCATTGACATTGAGGAAGAAAGGGATTGTCAGTGGTCAGGAATGAAGACAAGCATTACTGATAGAATAGGGCTATTATATGTATAATGGAAATGCAGTGCTAATGATTTTACTATAGGAATGCATTGCAAAGGAGGAAGAAAGGGATTGTCAGTGGTCAGGAATGAAGGCAAGCATTACTGATAGAATAGGGCTATTATATATATAATGGAAATGCATTGCTAATGATTTTACTATAGGAATGCATTGAAAATGAGGAAGAAAGGGATTGTCAGTGGTCAGGAATGAAGGCAAACATTACTGATAGAATAGGGCTATTATATGTATAATGGAAATGCAGTGCTAATGATTTTACTATAGGAATGCATTGCAAAGGAGGAAGAAAGGGATTGTCAGTGGTCAGGAATGAAGGCAAGAATTACTGATAGAATAGGGCTATTATATGTATAATGGAAATGCATTGCTAATGATTTTACTATAGGAATGCATTGCAAAGGAGGAAGAAAGGGATTGTCAGTGGTCAGGAATGAAGGCAAGCATTACTGATAGAATAGGGCTATTATATGTATAATGGAAATGCACTGCTAATGATTTTACTATAGGAATGCATTGAAAATGAGGAAGAAAGGAATTGTCAGTGGTCAGGAATGAAGGCAAGCATTACTGATAGAATAGGGCTATTATATGTATAATGGAAATGCATTGCTAATGATTTTACTATAGGAATTCATTGCAAAGGAGGAAGAAAGGGATTGTCAGTGGTCAGGAATGAAGGCAAGCATTACTGATAGAATAGGGCTATTATATGTATAATGGAAATGCATTGCTAATGATTTTACTATAGGAATGCATTGCAAAGAAGGAAGAAAGGGATTGTCAGTGGTCAGGAATGAAGGCAAGCATTACTGATAGAATAGGGCTATTATATGTATAATGGAAATGCAGTGCTAATGATTTTATTATAGGAATGCATTGAAAATGAGGAAGAAAGGGATTGTCAGTGGTCAGGAATGAAGGCAAGCATTACTGATAGAATAGGGCTATTATATGTATAATGGAAATGCAGTGCTAATGATTTTATTATAGGAATGCATTGAAAATGAGGAAGTAAGGGATTGTCAGTGGTCAGGAATGAAGGCAAGCATTACTGATAGAATAGGGCTATTATATGTATAATGGAAATGCAGTGCTAATGATTTTATTATAGGAATGCATTGAAAATGAGGAAGAAAGGGATTGTCAGTGGTCAGGAATGAAGGCAAGCATTACTGATAGAATAGGGCTATTATATGTATAATGGAAATGCATTGCTAATGACTTTACTATAGGAATGCATTGAAAATGAGGAAGAAAGGGATTGTCAGTGGTCAGGAATGAAGGCAAGCATTACTGATAGAATAGGGCTATTATGTGTATAATGGAAATGCATTGCTAATGATTTTACTATAGGAATGCATTGAAAATGAGGAAGAAAGGGATTGTCAGTGGTCAGGAATGAAGGCAAGCATTACTGATAGAATAGGGCTATTATGTGTATAATGGAAATGCATTGCTAATGACTTTACTATAGGAATGCATTGAAAATGAGGAAGAAAGGGATTGTCAGTGGTCAGGAATGTATGCAAGCATTACTGATAGAATAGGGCTATTATATGTATAATGGAAATGCATTGCTAATGATTTTACTATAGGAATGCATTGCAAAGGAGGAAGAAAGGGATTGTCAGTGGTCAGGAATGAAGGCAAGCATTACTGATAGAATAGGGCTTTTACTATAGGAATGCATTGCAAAGGAGGAAGAAAGGGATTGTCAGTGGTCAGGAATGAAGGCAAGCATTACTGATAGAATAGGCCTATTATATGTATAATGGAAATGCATTGCTAATGATTTTACTATAGGAATGCATTGCAAAGGAGGAAGAAAGGGATTGTCAGTGGTCAGGAATGAAGGCAAGCATTACTGATAGAATAGGGCTATTATATATATAATGGAAATGCATTGCTAATGATTTTACTATAGGAATGCATTGAAAATGAGGAAGAAAGGGATTGTCAGTGGTCAGGAATGAAGGTAAACATTACTGATAGAATAGGGCTATTATATGTATAATGGAAATGCAGTGCTAATGATTTTACTATAGGAATGCATTGAAAATGAGGAAGAAAGGGATTGTCAGTGGTCAGGAATGAAGGTAAACATTACTGATAGAATAGGGCTATTATATGTATAATGGAAATGCAGTGCTAATGATTTTACTATAGGAATGCATTGAAAATGAGGAAGAAAGGGATTGCCAGTGGTCAGGAATGAAGGCAAACATTACTGATAGAATAGGGCTATTATATGTATAATGGAAATGCAGTGCTAATGATTTTACTATAGGAATGCATTGCAAAGGAGGAAGAAAGGGATTGTCAGTGGTCAGGAATGAAGGCAAGCATTACTGATAGAATAGGGCTATTATATATATAATGGAAATGCATTGCTAATGATTTTACTATAGGAATGCATTGAAAATGAGGAAGAAAGGGATTGTCAGTGGTCAGGAATGAAGGCAAACATTACTGATAGAATAGGGCTATTATATGTATAATGGAAATGCATTGCTAATGATTTTATTATAGGAATGCATTGACATTGAGGAAGAAAGGGATTGTCAGTGGTCAGGAATGAAGGCAAACATTACTGATAGAATAGGGCTATTATATGTATAATGGAAATGCAGTGCTAATGATTTTACTATAGGAATGCATTGCAAAGGAGGAAGAAAGGGATTGTCAGTGGTCAGGAATGAAGGCAAGCATTACTGATAGAATAGGGCTATTATATGTATAATGGAAATGCATTGCTAATGATTTTACTATAGGAATGCATTGCAAAGGAGGAAGAAAGGGATTGTCAGTGGTCAGGAATGAAGGCAAGCATTACTGATAGAATAGGGCTATTATATGTATAATGGAAATGCACTGCTAATGATTTTACTATAGGAATGCATTGAAAATGAGGAAGAAAGGGATTGTCAGGGGTCAGGAATGAAGGCAAGCATTACTGATAGAATAGGGCTATTATATGTATAATGGAAATGCATTGCTAATGATTTTACTATAGGAATTCATTGCAAAGTAGGAAGAAAGGGATTGTCAGTGGTCAGGAATGAAGGCAAGCATTACTGATAGAATAGGGCTATTATATGTATAATGGAAATGCATTGCTAATGATTTTACTATAGGAATGCATTGCAAAGAAGGAAGAAAGGGATTGTCAGTGGTCAGGAATGAAGGCAAGCATTACTGATAGAATAGGGCTATTATATGTATAATGGAAATGCAGTGCTAATGATTTTATTATAGGAATGCATTGAAAATGAGGAAGAAAGGGATTGTCAGTGGTCAGGAATGAAGGCAAGTATTACTGATAGAATAGGGCTATTATATGTATAATGGAAATGCAGTGCTAATGATTTTATTATAGGAATGCATTGAAAATGAGGAAGTAAGGGATTGTCAGTGGTCAGGAATGAAGGCAAGCATTACTGATAGAATAGGGCTATTATATGTATAATGGAAATGCAGTGCTAATGATTTTATTATAGGAATGCATTGAAAATGAGGAAGAAAGGGATTGTCAGTGGTCAGGAATGAAGGCAAGCATTACTGATAGAATAGGGCTATTATATGTATAATGGAAATGCATTGCTAATGACTTTACTATAGGAATGCATTGAAAATGAGGAAGAAAGGGATTGTCAGTGGTCAGGAATGAAGGCAAGCATTACTGATAGAATAGGGCTATTATGTGTATAATGGAAATGCATTGCTAATGATTTTACTATAGGAATGCATTGAAAATGAGGAAGAAAGGGATTGTCAGTGGTCAGGAATGAAGGCAAGCATTACTGATAGAATAGGGCTATTATGTGTATAATGGAAATGCATTGCTAATGACTTTACTATAGGAATGCATTGAAAATGAGGAAGAAAGGGATTGTCAGTGGTCAGGAATGAAGGCAAGCATTACTGATAGAATAGGGCTATTATATGTATAATGGAAATGCATTGCTAATGATTTTACTATAGGAATGCATTGCAAAGAAGGAAGAAAGGGATTGTCAGTGGTCAGGAATGAAGGCAAGCATTACTGATAGAATAGGGCTATTATATGTATAATGGAAATGCAGTGCTAATGATTTTATTATAGGAATGCATTGAAAATGAGGAAGAAAGGAATTGTCAGTGGTCAGGAATGAAGGCAAGCATTACTGATAGAATAGGGCTATTATATGTATAATGGAAATGCAGTGCTAATGATTTTATTATAGGAATGCATTGAAAATGAGGAAGAAAGGGATTGTCAGTGGTCAGGAATGAAGGCAAGCATTACTGATAGAATAGGGCTATTATATGTATAATGGAAATGCAGTGCTAATGATTTTATTATAGGAATGCATTGAAAATGAGGAAGTAAGGGATTGTCAGTGGTCAGGAATGAAGGCAAGCATTACTGATAGAATAGGGCTATTATATGTATAATGGAAATGCAGTGCTAATGATTTTATTATAGGAATGCATTGAAAATGAGGAAGAAAGGGATTGTCAGTGGTCAGGAATGAAGGCAAGCATTACTGATAGAATAGGGCTATTATATGTATAATGGAAATGCATTGCTAATGATTTTACTATAGGAATGCATTGCAAAGGAGGAAGAAAGGGATTGTCAGTGGTCAGGAATGAAGGCAAGCATTACTGATAGAATAGGGCTTTTACTATAGGAATGCATTGCAAAGGAGGAAGAAAGGGATTGTCAGTGGTCAGGAATGAAGGCAAGCATTACTGATAGAATAGGGCTATTATATGTATAATGGAAATGCATTGCTAATGATTTTACTATAGGAATGCATTGAAATGAGGAAGAAAGGGATTGTCAGTGGTCAGGAATGTATGCAAGCATTACTGATAGAATAGGGCTATTATATGTATAATGGAAATGCATTGCTAATGATTTTACTATAGGAATGCATTGCAAAGGAGGAAGAAAGGGATTGTCAGTGGTCAGGAATGAAGGCAAGCATTACTGATAGAATAGGGCTTTTACTATAGGAATGCATTGCAAAGGAGGAAGAAAGGGATTGTCAGTGGTCAGGAATGAAGGCAAGCATTACTGATAGCATAGGCCTATTATATGTATAATGGAAATGCATTGCTAATGATTTTACTATAGGAATGCATTGCAAAGGAGGAAGAAAGGGATTGTCAGTGGTCAGGAATGAAGGCAAGCATTACTGATAGAATAGGGCTATTATATATATAATGGAAATGCATTGCTAATGATTTTACTATAGGAATGCATTGAAAATGAGGAAGAAAGGGATTGTCAGTGGTCAGGAATGAAGGTAAACATTACTGATAGAATAGGGCTATTATATGTATAATGGAAATGCAGTGCTAATGATTTTACTATAGGAATGCATTGACATTGAGGAAGAAAGGGATTGTCAGTGGTCAGGAATGAAGGCAAGCATTACTGATAGAATAGGGCTATTATATGTATAATGGAAATGCAGTGCTAATGATTTTACTATAGGAATGCATTGCAAAGGAGGAAGAAAGGGATTGTCAGTGGTCAGGAATGAAGGCAAGCATTACTGATAGAATAGGGCTATTATATGTCTAATGGAAATGCATTGCTAATGATTTTACTATAGGAATGCATTGCAAAGGAGGAAGAAAGGGATTGTCAGTGGTCAGGAATGAAGGCAAGCATTACTGATAGAATAGGGCTATTATATATATAATGGAAATGCATTGCTAATGATTTTACTATAGGAATGCATTGAAAATGAGGAAGAAAGGGATTGTCAGTGGTCAGGAATGAAGGTAAACATTACTGATAGAATAGGGCTATTATATGTATAATGGAAATGCAGTGCTAATGATTTTACTATAGGAATACATTGACATTGAGGAAGAAAGGGATTGCCAGTGGTCAGGAATGAAGGCAAACATTACTGATAGAATAGGGCTATTATATGTATAATGGAAATGCAGTGCTAATGATTTTACTATAGGAATGCATTGCAAAGGAGGAAGAAAGGGATTGTCAGTGGTCAGGAATGAAGGCAAGCATTACTGATAGAATAGGGCTATTATATATATAATGGAAATGCATTGCTAATGATTTTATTATAGGAATGCATTGAAAATGAGGAAGAAAGGGATTGTCAGTGGTCAGGAATGAAGGCAAACATTACTGATAGAATAGGGCTATTATATGTATAATGGAAATGCAGTGCTAATGATTTTACTATAGGAATGCATTGCAAAGGAGGAAGAAAGGGATTGTCAGTGGTCAGGAATGAAGGCAAGCATTACTGATAGAATAGGGCTATTATATATATAATGGAAATGCATTGCTAATGATTTTATTATAGGAATGCATTGAAAATGAGGAAGAAAGGGATTGTCAGTGGTCAGGAATGAAGGCAAACATTACTGATAGAATAGGGCTATTATATGTATAATGGAAATGCACTGCTAATGATTTTACTATAGGAATGCATTGAAAATGAGGAAGAAAGGGATTGTCAGTGGTCAGGAATGAAGGCAAGCATTACTGATAGAATAGGGCTATTATATGTATAATGGAAATGCATTGCTAATGATTTTACTATAGGAATTCATTGCAAAGGAGGAAGAAAGGGATTGTCAGTGGTCAGGAATGAAGGCAAGCATTACTGATAGAATAGGGCTATTATATGTATAATGGAAATGCATTGCTAATGATTTTACTATAGGAATGCATTGCAAAGAAGGAAGAAAGGGATTGTCAGTGGTCAGGAATGAAGGCAAGCATTACTGATAGAATAGGGCTATTATATGTATAATGGAAATGCAGTGCTAATGATTTTATTATAGGAATGCATTGAAAATGAGGAAGAAAGGGATTGTCAGTGGTCAGGAATGAAGGCAAGCATTACTGATAGAATAGGGCTATTATATGTATAATGGAAATGCAGTGCTAATGATTTTATTATAGGAATGCATTGAAAATGAGGAAGTAATGGATTGTCAGTGGTCAGGAATGAAGGCAAGCATTACTGATAGAATAGGGCTATTATATGTATAATGGAAATGCAGTGCTAATGATTTTATTATAGGAATGCATTGAAAATGAGGAAGAAAGGGATTGTCAGTGGTCAGGAATGAAGGCAAGCATTACTGATAGAATAGGGCTATTATATGTATAATGGAAATGCATTGCTAATGACTTTACTATAGGAATGCATTGAAAATGAGGAAGAAAGGGATTGTCAGTGGTCAGGAATGAAGGCAAGCATTACTGATAGAATAGGGCTCTTATGTGTATAATGGAAATGCATTGCTAATGATTTTACTATAGGAATGCATTGAAAATGAGGAAGAAAGGGATTGTCAGTGGTCAGGAATGAAGGCAAGCATTACTGATAGAATAGGGCTATTATGTGTATAATGGAAATGCATTGCTAATGATTTTATTATAGGAATGCATTGAAAATGAGGAAGAAAGGGATTGTCAGTGGTCAGGAATGAAGGCAAGCATTACTGATAGAATAGGGCTATTATATGTATAATGGAAATGCATTGCTAATGATTTTATTATAGGAATACATTGAAAATGAGGAAGAAAGGGATTGTCAGTGGTCAGGAATGAAGGCAAGCATTACTGATAGAATAGGGCTATTATATGTACAATGGAAATGCATTGCTAATGATTTTACTATAAGAATGCATTGAAAATGAGGAAGAAAGGGATTGTCAGTGGTCAGGAATGAAGGCAAACATTACTGATAGAATAGGGCTATTATATGTATAATGGAAATGCATTGCTAATGATTTTATTATAGGAATGCATTGACATTGAGGAAGAAAGGGATTGTCAGTGGTCAGGAATGAAGACAAGCATTACTGATAGAATAGGGCTATTATATGTATAATGGAAATGCAGTGCTAATGATTTTACTATAGGAATGCATTGCAAAGGAGGAAGAAAGGGATTGTCAGTGGTCAGGAATGAAGGCAAGCATTACTGATAGAATAGGGCTATTATATATATAATGGAAATGCATTGCTAATGATTTTACTATAGGAATGCATTGAAAATGAGGAAGAAAGGGATTGTCAGTGGTCAGGAATGAAGGCAAACATTACTGATAGAATAGGGCTATTATATGTATAATGGAAATGCAGTGCTAATGATTTTACTATAGGAATGCATTGCAAAGGAGGAAGAAAGGGATTGTCAGTGGTCAGGAATGAAGGCAAGCATTACTGATAGAATAGGGCTATTATATGTATAATGGAAATGCATTGCTAATGATTTTACTATAGGAATGCATTGCAAAGGAGGAAGAAAGGGATTGTCAGTGGTCAGGAATGAAGGCAAGCATTACTGATAGAATAGGGCTATTATATGTATAATGGAAATGCACTGCTAATGATTTTACTATAGGAATGCATTGAAAATGAGGAAGAAAGGAATTGTCAGTGGTCAGGAATGAAGGCAAGCATTACTGATAGAATAGGGCTATTATATGTATAATGGAAATGCATTGCTAATGATTTTACTATAGGAATTCATTGCAAAGGAGGAAGAAAGGGATTGTCAGTGGTCAGGAATGAAGGCAAGCATTACTGATAGAATAGGGCTATTATATGTATAATGGAAATGCATTGCTAATGATTTTACTATAGGAATGCATTGCAAAGAAGGAAGAAAGGGATTGTCAGTGGTCAGGAATGAAGGCAAGCATTACTGATAGAATAGGGCTATTATATGTATAATGGAAATGCAGTGCTAATGATTTTATTATAGGAATGCATTGAAAATGAGGAAGAAAGGGATTGTCAGTGGTCAGGAATGAAGGCAAGCATTACTGATAGAATAGGGCTATTATATGTATAATGGAAATGCAGTGCTAATGATTTTATTATAGGAATGCATTGAAAATGAGGAAGTAAGGGATTGTCAGTGGTCAGGAATGAAGGCAAGCATTACTGATAGAATAGGGCTATTATATGTATAATGGAAATGCAGTGCTAATGATTTTATTATAGGAATGCATTGAAAATGAGGAAGAAAGGGATTGTCAGTGGTCAGGAATGAAGGCAAGCATTACTGATAGAATAGGGCTATTATATGTATAATGGAAATGCATTGCTAATGACTTTACTATAGGAATGCATTGAAAATGAGGAAGAAAGGGATTGTCAGTGGTCAGGAATGAAGGCAAGCATTACTGATAGAATAGGGCTATTATGTGTATAATGGAAATGCATTGCTAATGATTTTACTATAGGAATGCATTGAAAATGAGGAAGAAAGGGATTGTCAGTGGTCAGGAATGAAGGCAAGCATTACTGATAGAATAGGGCTATTATGTGTATAATGGAAATGCATTGCTAATGACTTTACTATAGGAATGCATTGAAAATGAGGAAGAAAGGGATTGTCAGTGGTCAGGAATGTATGCAAGCATTACTGATAGAATAGGGCTATTATATGTATAATGGAAATGCATTGCTAATGATTTTACTATAGGAATGCATTGCAAAGGAGGAAGAAAGGGATTGTCAGTGGTCAGGAATGAAGGCAAGCATTACTGATAGAATAGGGCTTTTACTATAGGAATGCATTGCAAAGGAGGAAGAAAGGGATTGTCAGTGGTCAGGAATGAAGGCAAGCATTACTGATAGAATAGGCCTATTATATGTATAATGGAAATGCATTGCTAATGATTTTACTATAGGAATGCATTGCAAAGGAGGAAGAAAGGGATTGTCAGTGGTCAGGAATGAAGGCAAGCATTACTGATAGAATAGGGCTATTATATATATAATGGAAATGCATTGCTAATGATTTTACTATAGGAATGCATTGAAAATGAGGAAGAAAGGGATTGTCAGTGGTCAGGAATGAAGGTAAACATTACTGATAGAATAGGGCTATTATATGTATAATGGAAATGCAGTGCTAATGATTTTACTATAGGAATGCATTGAAAATGAGGAAGAAAGGGATTGTCAGTGGTCAGGAATGAAGGTAAACATTACTGATAGAATAGGGCTATTATATGTATAATGGAAATGCAGTGCTAATGATTTTACTATAGGAATGCATTGAAAATGAGGAAGAAAGGGATTGTCAGTGGTCAGGAATGAAGGCAAGCATCACTGATAGAATAGGGCTATTATATGTATAATGGAAATGCAGTGCTAATGATTTTACTATAGGAATGCATTGAAAATGAGGAAGAAAGGGATTGTCAGTGGTCAGGAATGAAGGCAAACATTACTGATAGAATAGGGCTATTATATGTATAATGGAAATGCATTGCTAATGATTTTACTATAGGAATGCATTGAAAATGAGGAAGAAAGGGATTGTCAGTGGTCAGGAATGAAGGCAAGCATTACTGATAGAATAGGGCTTTTACTATAGGAATGCATTGCAAAGGAGGAAGAAAGGGATTGTCAGTGGTCAGGAATGAAGGCAAGCATTACTGATAGAATAGGCCTATTATATGTATAATGGAAATGCATTGCTAATGATTTTACTATAGGAATGCATTGCAAAGGAGGAAGAAAGGGATTGTCAGTGGTCAGGAATGAAGGCAAGCATTACTGATAGAATAGGGCTATTATATATATAATGGAAATGCATTGCTAATGATTTTACTATAGGAATGCATTGAAAATGAGGAAGAAAGGGATTGTCAGTGGTCAGGAATGAAGGCAAACATTACTGATAGAATAGGGCTATTATATGTATAATGGAAATGCATTGCTAATGATTTTATTATAGGAATGCATTGACATTGAGGAAGAAAGGGATTGTCAGTGGTCAGGAATGAAGGCAAACATTACTGATAGAATAGGGCTATTATATGTATAATGGAAATGCAGTGCTAATGATTTTACTATAGGAATGCATTGCAAAGGAGGAAGAAAGGGATTGTCAGTGGTCAGGAATGAAGGCAAGCATTACTGATAGAATAGGGCTATTATATGTATAATGGAAATGCATTGCTAATGATTTTACTATAGGAATGCATTGCAAAGGAGGAAGAAAGGGATTGTCAGTGGTCAGGAATGAAGGCAAGCATTACTGATAGAATAGGGCTATTATATGTATAATGGAAATGCACTGCTAATGATTTTACTATAGGAATGCATTGAAAATGAGGAAGAAAGGGATTGTCAGGGGTCAGGAATGAAGGCAAGCATTACTGATAGAATAGGGCTATTATATGTATAATGGAAATGCATTGCTAATGATTTTACTATAGGAATTCATTGCAAAGGAGGAAGAAAGGGATTGTCAGTGGTCAGGAATGAAGGCAAGCATTACTGATAGAATAGGGCTATTATATGTATAATGGAAATGCATTGCTAATGATTTTACTATAGGAATGCATTGCAAAGAAGGAAGAAAGGGATTGTCAGTGGTCAGGAATGAAGGCAAGCATTACTGATAGAATAGGGCTATTATATGTATAATGGAAATGCAGTGCTAATGATTTTATTATAGGAATGCATTGAAAATGAGGAAGAAAGGGATTGTCAGTGGTCAGGAATGAAGGCAAGTATTACTGATAGAATAGGGCTATTATATGTATAATGGAAATGCAGTGCTAATGATTTTATTATAGGAATGCATTGAAAATGAGGAAGTAAGGGATTGTCAGTGGTCAGGAATGAAGGCAAGCATTACTGATAGAATAGGGCTATTATATGTATAATGGAAATGCAGTGCTAATGATTTTATTATAGGAATGCATTGAAAATGAGGAAGAAAGGGATTGTCAGTGGTCAGGAATGAAGGCAAGCATTACTGATAGAATAGGGCTATTATATGTATAATGGAAATGCATTGCTAATGACTTTACTATAGGAATGCATTGAAAATGAGGAAGAAAGGGATTGTCAGTGGTCAGGAATGAAGGCAAGCATTACTGATAGAATAGGGCTATTATGTGTATAATGGAAATGCATTGCTAATGATTTTACTATAGGAATGCATTGAAAATGAGGAAGAAAGGGATTGTCAGTGGTCAGGAATGAAGGCAAGCATTACTGATAGAATAGGGCTATTATGTGTATAATGGAAATGCATTGCTAATGACTTTACTATAGGAATGCATTGAAAATGAGGAAGAAAGGGATTGTCAGTGGTCAGGAATGAAGGCAAGCATTACTGATAGAATAGGGCTATTATATGTATAATGGAAATGCATTGCTAATGATTTTACTATAGGAATGCATTGCAAAGAAGGAAGAAAGGGATTGTCAGTGGTCAGGAATGAAGGCAAGCATTACTGATAGAATAGGGCTATTATATGTATAATGGAAATGCAGTGCTAATGATTTTATTATAGGAATGCATTGAAAATGAGGAAGAAAGGAATTGTCAGTGGTCAGGAATGAAGGCAAGCATTACTGATAGAATAGGGCTATTATATGTATAATGGAAATGCAGTGCTAATGATTTTATTATAGGAATGCATTGAAAATGAGGAAGAAAGGGATTGTCAGTGGTCAGGAATGAAGGCAAGCATTACTGATAGAATAGGGCTATTATATGTATAATGGAAATGCAGTGCTAATGATTTTATTATAGGAATGCATTGAAAATGAGGAAGTAAGGGATTGTCAGTGGTCAGGAATGAAGGCAAGCATTACTGATAGAATAGGGCTATTATATGTATAATGGAAATGCAGTGCTAATGATTTTATTATAGGAATGCATTGAAAATGAGGAAGAAAGGGATTGTCAGTGGTCAGGAATGAAGGCAAGCATTACTGATAGAATAGGGCTATTATATGTATAATGGAAATGCATTGCTAATGATTTTACTATAGGAATGCATTGCAAAGGAGGAAGAAAGGGATTGTCAGTGGTCAGGAATGAAGGCAAGCATTACTGATAGAATAGGGCTTTTACTATAGGAATGCATTGCAAAGGAGGAAGAAAGGGATTGTCAGTGGTCAGGAATGAAGGCAAGCATTACTGATAGAATAGGGCTATTATATGTATAATGGAAATGCATTGCTAATGATTTTACTATAGGAATGCATTGAAATGAGGAAGAAAGGGATTGTCAGTGGTCAGGAATGTATGCAAGCATTACTGATAGAATAGGGCTATTATATGTATAATGGAAATGCATTGCTAATGATTTTACTATAGGAATGCATTGCAAAGGAGGAAGAAAGGGATTGTCAGTGGTCAGGAATGAAGGCAAGCATTACTGATAGAATAGGGCTTTTACTATAGGAATGCATTGCAAAGGAGGAAGAAAGGGATTGTCAGTGGTCAGGAATGAAGGCAAGCATTACTGATAGCATAGGCCTATTATATGTATAATGGAAATGCATTGCTAATGATTTTACTATAGGAATGCATTGCAAAGGAGGAAGAAAGGGATTGTCAGTGGTCAGGAATGAAGGCAAGCATTACTGATAGAATAGGGCTATTATATATATAATGGAAATGCATTGCTAATGATTTTACTATAGGAATGCATTGAAAATGAGGAAGAAAGGGATTGTCAGTGGTCAGGAATGAAGGTAAACATTACTGATAGAATAGGGCTATTATATGTATAATGGAAATGCAGTGCTAATGATTTTACTATAGGAATGCATTGACATTGAGGAAGAAAGGGATTGTCAGTGGTCAGGAATGAAGGCAAGCATTACTGATAGAATAGGGCTATTATATGTATAATGGAAATGCAGTGCTAATGATTTTACTATAGGAATGCATTGCAAAGGAGGAAGAAAGGGATTGTCAGTGGTCAGGAATGAAGGCAAGCATTACTGATAGAATAGGGCTATTATATGTCTAATGGAAATGCATTGCTAATGATTTTACTATAGGAATGCATTGCAAAGGAGGAAGAAAGGGATTGTCAGTGGTCAGGAATGAAGGCAAGCATTACTGATAGAATAGGGCTATTATATATATAATGGAAATGCATTGCTAATGATTTTACTATAGGAATGCATTGAAAATGAGGAAGAAAGGGATTGTCAGTGGTCAGGAATGAAGGTAAACATTACTGATAGAATAGGGCTATTATATGTATAATGGAAATGCAGTGCTAATGATTTTACTATAGGAATACATTGACATTGAGGAAGAAAGGGATTGCCAGTGGTCAGGAATGAAGGCAAACATTACTGATAGAATAGGGCTATTATATGTATAATGGAAATGCAGTGCTAATGATTTTACTATAGGAATGCATTGCAAAGGAGGAAGAAAGGGATTGTCAGTGGTCAGGAATGAAGGCAAGCATTACTGATAGAATAGGGCTATTATATATATAATGGAAATGCATTGCTAATGATTTTATTATAGGAATGCATTGAAAATGAGGAAGAAAGGGATTGTCAGTGGTCAGGAATGAAGGCAAACATTACTGATAGAAATGGGCTATTATATGTATAATGGAAATGCACTGCTAATGATTTTACTATAGGAATGCATTGAAAATGAGGAAGAAAGGGATTGTCAGTGGTCAGGAATGAAGGCAAGCATTACTGATAGAATAGGGCTATTATATGTATAATGGAAATGCATTGCTAATGATTTTACTATAGGAATTCATTGCAAAGGAGGAAGAAAGGGATTGTCAGTGGTCAGGAATGAAGGCAAGCATTACTGATAGAATAGGGCTATTATATGTATAATGGAAATGCATTGCTAATGATTTTACTATAGGAATGCATTGCAAAGAAGGAAGAAAGGGATTGTCAGTGGTCAGGAATGAAGGCAAGCATTACTGATAGAATAGGGCTATTATATGTATAATGGAAATGCAGTGCTAATGATTTTATTATAGGAATGCATTGAAAATGAGGAAGAAAGGGATTGTCAGTGGTCAGGAATGAAGGCAAGCATTACTGATAGAATAGGGCTATTATATGTATAATGGAAATGCAGTGCTAATGATTTTATTATAGGAATGCATTGAAAATGAGGAAGTAATGGATTGTCAGTGGTCAGGAATGAAGGCAAGCATTACTGATAGAATAGGGCTATTATATGTATAATGGAAATGCAGTGCTAATGATTTTATTATAGGAATGCATTGAAAATGAGGAAGAAAGGGATTGTCAGTGGTCAGGAATGAAGGCAAGCATTACTGATAGAATAGGGCTATTATATGTATAATGGAAATGCATTGCTAATGACTTTACTATAGGAATGCATTGAAAATGAGGAAGAAAGGGATTGTCAGTGGTCAGGAATGAAGGCAAGCATTACTGATAGAATAGGGCTCTTATGTGTATAATGGAAATGCATTGCTAATGATTTTACTATAGGAATGCATTGAAAATGAGGAAGAAAGGGATTGTCAGTGGTCAGGAATGAAGGCAAGCATTACTGATAGAATAGGGCTATTATGTGTATAATGGAAATGCATTGCTAATGATTTTATTATAGGAATGCATTGAAAATGAGGAAGAAAGGGATTGTCAGTGGTCAGGAATGAAGGCAAGCATTACTGATAGAATAGGGCTATTATATGTATAATGGAAATGCATTGCTAATGATTTTATTATAGGAATACATTGAAAATGAGGAAGAAAGGGATTGTCAGTGGTCAGGAATGAAGGCAAGCATTACTGATAGAATAGGGCTATTATATGTACAATGGAAATGCATTGCTAATGATTTTACTATAAGAATGCATTGAAAATGAGGAAGAAAGGGATTGTCAGTGGTCAGGAATGAAGGCAAGCATTACTGATAGAATAGGGCTATTATATGTATAATGGAAATGCATTGCTAATGATTTTATTATAGGAATGCATTGAAAATGAGGAAGAAAGGGATTGTCAGTGGTCAGGAATGAAGGCAAGCATTACTGATAGAATAGGGCTATTATATGTATAATGGAAATGCAGTGCTAATGATTTTATTATAGGAATGCATTGAAAATGAGGAAGAAAGGGATTGTCAGTGGTCAGGAATGAAGGCAAGCATTACTGATAGAATAGGGCTATTATATGTATAATGGAAATGCATTGCTAATGACTTTACTATAGGAATGCATTGAAAATGAGGAAGAAAGGGATTGTCAGTGGTCAGGAATGAAGGCAAGCATTACTGATAGAATAGGGCTATTATATGTATAATGGAAATGCATTGCTAATGATTTTACTATAGGAATGCATTGCAAAGGAGGAAGAAAGGGATTGTCAGTGGTCAGGAATGAAGGCAAGCATTACTGATAGAATAGGGCTATTATATGTATAATGGAAATGCATTGCTAATGATTTTATTATAGGAATGCATTGCAAAGGAGGAAGAAAGGGATTGTCAGTGGTCAGGAATGAAGGCAAGCATTACTGATAGAATAGGGCTATTATATGTATAATGGAAATGCATTGCTAATGATTTTATTATAGGAATGCATTGAAAATGAGGAAGAAAGGGATTGTCAGTGGTCAGGAATGAAGGCAAGCATTACTGATAGAACAGGGCTATTATATGTATAATGGAAATGCATTGCTAATGATTTTATTATAGGAATACATTGAAAATGAGGAAGAAAGGGATTGTCAGTGGTCAGGAATGAAGGCAAGCATTACTGATAGAATAGGGCTATTATATGTACAATGGAAATGCATTGCTAATGATTTTACTATAAGAATGCATTGAAAATGAGGAAGAAAGGGATTGTCAGTGGTCAGGAATGAAGGCAAGCATTACTGATAGAATAGGGCTATTATATGTATAATGGAAATGCATTGCTAATGATTTTATTATAGGAATGCATTGAAAATGAGGAAGAAAGGGATTGTCAGTGGTCAGGAATGAAGGCAAGCATTACTGATAGAATAGGGCTATTATATGTATAATGGAAATGCATTGCTAATGATTTTATTATAGGAATACATTGAAAATGAGGAAGAAAGGGATTGTCAGTGGTCAGGAATGAAGGCAAGCATTACTGATAGAATAGGGCTATTATATGTATAATGGAAATGCACTGCTAATGATTTTACTATAAGAATGCATTGAAAATGAGGAAGAAAGGGATTGTCAGTGGTCAGGAATGAAGGCAAGCATTACTGATAGAATAGGGCTATTATATGTATAATGGAAATGCATTGCTAATGATTTTACTATAGGAATGCATTGCAAATGAGGAAGAAAGGGATTGTCAGTGGTCAGGAATGAAGGCAAGCATTACTGATAGAATAGGGCTATTATATGTATAATGGAAATGCATTGCTAATGATTTTATTATAGGAATGCATTGAAAATGAGGAAGAAAGGGATTGTCAGTGGTCAGGAATGAAGGCAAGCATTACTGATAGAATAGGGCTATTATATGTATAATGGAAATGCATTGCTAATGATTTTACTATAGGAATGCATTGAAAATGAGGAAGAAAGGGATTGTCAGTGGTCAGGAATGAAGGCAAGCATTACTGATAGAATAGGGCTATTATATGTATAATGGAAATGCATTGCTAATGATTTTACTATAGGAATGCATTGAAAATGAGGAAGAAAGGGATTGTCAGTGGTCAGGAATGAAGGCAAGCATTACTGATAGAATAGGGCTATTATATGTATAATGGAAATGCATTGCTAATGATTTTATTATAGGAATGCATTGAAAATGAGGAAGAAAGGGATTGTCAGTGGTCAGGAATGAAGGCAAGCATTACTGATAGAATAGGGCTATTATATGTATAATGGAAATGCATTGCTAATGATTTTACTATAGGAATGCATTGAAAATGAGGAAGAAAGGGATTGTCAGTGGTCAGGAATGAAGGCAAGCATTACTGATAGAATAGGGCTATTATATGTATAATGGAAATGCATTGCTAATGATTTTATTATAGGAATGCATTGAAAATGAGGAAGAAAGGGATTGTCAGTGGTCAGGAATGAAGGCAAGCATTACTGATAGAATAGGGCTATTATATGTATAATGGAAATGCATTGCTAATGATTTTACTATAGGAATGCATTGAAAATGAGGAAGAAAGGGATTGTCAGTGGTCAGGAATGAAGGCAAGCATTACTGATAGAATAGGGCTATTATATGTATAATGGAAATGCATTGCTAATGATTTTACTATAGGAATGCATTGAAAATGAGGAAGAAAGGGATTGTCAGTGGTCAGGAATGAAGGCAAGCATTACTGATAGAATAGGGCTATTATATGTATAATGGAAATGCATTGCTAATGATTTTACTATAGGAATGCATTGAAAATGAGGAAGAAAGGGATTGTCAGTGGTCAGGAATGAAGGCAAGCATTACTGATAGAATAGGGCTATTATATGTATAATGGAAATGCATTGCTAATGATTTTATTATAGGAATGCATTGAAAATGAGGAAGAAAGGGATTGTCAGTGGTCAGGAATGAAGGCAAGCATTACTGATAGAATAGGGCTATTATATGTATAATGGAAATGCATTGCTAATGATTTTATTATAGGAATACATTGAAAATTAGGAAGAAAGGGATTGTCAGTGGTCAGGAATGAAGGCAAGCATTACTGATAGAATAGGGCTATTATATGTATAATGGAAATGCACTGCTAATGATTTTACTATAAGAATGCATTGAAAATGAGGAAGAAAGGGATTGTCAGTGGTCAGGAATGAAGGCAAGCATTACTGATAGAATAGGGCTATTATATGTATAATGGAAATGCATTGCTAATGATTTTATTATAGGAATGCATTGCAAATGAGGAAGAAAGGGATTGTCAGTGGTCAGGAATGAAGGCAAGCATTACTGATAGAATAGGGCTATTATATGTATAATGGAAATGCATTGCTAATGATTTTATTATAAGAATACATTGAAAATGAGGAAGAAAGGGATTGTCAGTGGTCAGGAATGAAGGCAAGCATTACTGATAGAATAGGGCTATTATATGTATAATGGAAATGCACTGCTAATGATTTTACTATAAGAATGCATTGAAAATGAGGAAGAAAGGGATTGTCAGTGGTCAGGAATGAAGGCAAGCATTACTGATAGAATAGGGCTATTATATGTATAATGGAAATGCCTTGCTAATGATTCTATTATTAGGATGTATAATTGTTATCATTACAAACTTTGTTCTACTAAAAACATCCAAAATATTTTTAACACAGAACAATAAAAATTCTTACTGCATTTATTTTATTTTTCATGTCAGCTTTTCATGATTCTTCATTTAATTTCGGTGAAATTTCAGATTGTCTTGGATTGTGTTCTTCCTTTGACAATATTCAAAATGTAGTCACCATCTTGGATGTTTTGGTCAGGATTGTAAGTGACTGATGTTTCTTGATCACATGACAATTCCATGTTGGAGAAAATTCTGGAAGGGAAGAAATAGGATAACTTAATAGAATTTTTCATACAAAACTTTTTTTTATATCAAAGTTAACTGGCGGAAATCATTTTTATATCCACCCTCTGCTAAAGAGTACAAGGAAGTTTTAACTATTTTTATTTAGTCATCTTTAGTCTTAAGTTGTCTGAATTTCTTAGATGAAGCCTTGCTACTTATTATTCATTTTTCACTAGTATCTCTTTTATCTCATTTCACTTGCTTTTCTACCAAGTAGTAATAGTCTTAAATTATCTGAATTTGTTAGATGAAACCTTGTCAATTATTATTCATTTTTCACTAGTATTTCTTTCATCTTACAAGCAGAAAGAGACTGTAGAAAATTTATGGGACAAATAATGAGAAAAAAGTACCTGGAGAATTTAACACACATGAAGGACTTGGAGAATTTAACACATACAAGGCAAGAAAAGCAATTGGAAACAACAAATAATAGGAACTACAGAGACTTTCATTTAGAATCAGAAAGAAACAGTTGAAACTTCTGTGGTGCATAATAAGGAAAGAGGGCTTGGAGAATATGACACACACATGGATATTTAATATAATCAGGTAGGGAAACAATGAATAACTTATTTAATGAATTTGATTTTGTTCTGCTGTTGCTATACCTCAAAGGGAATTGTAAAGAGTCAAAAGTTGCTGAGAGCATAAAAAAACAGGAGTGCTACGATTATCCACATCTTGAAAGGACATTACATATCAAAGGTGATCTCTGTCCAACATTCACTGCCATATGAAAAAGTTGATATTACATAGCTGTGTGAAATCTCCTCAAAGGTGCAGAAATTAAAATTCCAGCCTCTTCATATTTATAGTAGTTAAAAGCAGGAGTCCTTGGAGAATGTAAATCATCAATTTGTTTTTGTCAAACAGAAACACCATATACCAAAATTCTGCTCTGAATCGTAAAATAAAAATACAATACAATTTTGACATTATTTACTTAGAAAAGCTTTTAATTGCTTTTATAAGAAAAAAATACGAACTCCCACGTGCAGAAGAGACTTGAAGTGATGCCATTGTAGTTCTAATGGCAGAAAAAGTAAGCAACAAGAAAGGCTTAAGAAAAATAGGAACAACAAGGAAACTTATACTTACAATCAAAATGAGACAGTTGAAATATCATAGACACATAATGAGAAAAGAGGCTTAGAGAATTTAAAACTCACAGGACATAGTGGAGGCAGAGAGAAACAGGGAGCAACCTAATTAACGTTTTTGTGGAAATAGATGTCTGAACAAGGACAAAGTGGGGTTAAAAGTTACTTAGAGCAACAAAGGAGAGGAAATTGTGGAGAGCCGTGATTTTCCATGTCTTCAATGGACATGACACGTAAATGAAGTGAATGAATGACATAACAGGAAGAAGGATGGTAAATGAAGTTATTTATAGAAACAAAAACAGGCCAGTTTCAGGTTGGTGAGACTATTTAACCCATAGTTGGATGTCTTGAATTCAGAATTGTCCTTCTCCTATATCACTTACTGTTCAAAGCTATATGTCCTGCTTGTTGGAACAGGTCCAGATCCAGATCCAGATCCTTGTCACTCCTTGGAGGAACCCCTCCCTTATTGACCATGACATCAGGGGTATAGCTGTATATACCACACTTGGCCAGATGTGGGTCGATGGGGCTATTTAACTCATTGGTGGAGGTTTTGAATTCAAAGTTGTTATTTTCATTGACTGATTGCCAAAGCAATGGATAGGAACAACAAGGAAACTTATACTTACAATCAAAATGAGACAGTTGAAATATCAATGGATATGATGGGCAATGAAAAGTAAATACCTTACAATATGAAATGCTGTGTATCTGATAGTAGAGGACACTATCAATTCTATGAAGTTAGGTTGGCTAATTCAATGGCATATCAACACTTGTTGAGTTATTTAATTTTAAAAATAAA
The DNA here is from genome assembly GCA_964036315.1 of Acanthosepion esculentum. Taxonomy (NCBI): domain Eukaryota; kingdom Metazoa; phylum Mollusca; class Cephalopoda; order Sepiida; family Sepiidae; genus Acanthosepion; species Acanthosepion esculentum. The sequence continues at coordinate 2,667,160 of OZ038514.1, forward strand.
TCTTATAAGACAAACAAATCACAATGAGTTAATAGAAAGGTAGACACAGGTCAGATTTACACTAGAATCAGTAATTATCCAGGTGTTCTCCTTTTGGAGAAGGGGGTCTTACTCATCTACAGTTGACACATTCTAAGGTCTGCTGACAGGGCAACCTACAAATGCTTTGCAGGGAAACAGGTGACTGATACAAACTAGAATTGTTCCAAATGAGACTAATTAAAAGAATTGAAAATAATTATCCAGAAATAATTAAGTTAAAGGCCAGAAAATTCCATCAGGATAATATTAAATCAGAATTTACTTTTCTAAAAGGCACATTGAATAATTTGTTGCACAGGAAGATAAAACAAATATGTGAGGAGGGAATAAAGAAGTTGGCTGAAAGAAGGTTGAAGATGGTGAAACAATATAGAAAGGTATTAGACGATAGTGAAACAATATAGAATGATGTTAGAAGATGATGAACCAATATAAAAAGGTGTTAGATGATGATGAAACAATATAGAAAGATGGTTGAAGATGGTGAAACAATATAGAAAGGTATTAGACGATAGTGAAACAATATAGAAAGATTTTAGAAGATGATTAACCAATATAAAAAGGTGTTAGATGATGATGAAACAATATAGAAAGATGGTTGAAGATGGTGAAACAATATAGAAAGGTGTTAGACGATAGTGAAACAATATAGAAAGATTTTAGAAGACGGTGAAACTAAACAGTAAATATGACTTGCAACAAAGTTAATGTTGAAAGATTAATTGATAAAAAGCCAGAAATGACATTTTTTATTTTAAACTTTTAACCAACATATGTTCTTCAATCATGTTCATATTGAAAAAAAAAACTTTTATTTTCACTTGAAAAACTTATTTCAATTTTATGTTATTCAATGCATTAACAATTTTGCTAACGTTGCAGTTTGGTTAATAATAGGCCTTTGACATCTGTGGCCAATCTATTTTCCACAGTTGCAGATCGGATTGACTTGCTTATTGGCATTTTACGATGAACTAGTTCACTTTTTGTGCCTTTAGATATATGCAATATTATTCCCTTGATCTATGTGCAGCACCAAGATGGAATACAGGCGACATATCAATGCAAATATTCACATAAGATATATCACTCCTGGTCTTTTTCAGGTTGGATGTCATGTCATTTTTTAATATTATTTTTGACTTTTTTTTTTGTCATTTTGACTTTCATTCTTTCTAATGTGATTTCATTTTCCTTCTTTGATAATCTTTCTTTCTTTCTTGTTTTTCTTTCTTCCTTTCTTTCTTTCTTTACTTATTTTTTATTTTCTCATTTGACTTTATTTCATTTGACTTTTTTTTTCTTTTTCTTCAGTAATTTCATTTTTTTTCTTCAGTAATCTTTACAATTTTTAATTTTAGCCTTTATTTTACTTTCTTTTATCGTTTAAACAACTTTTTTCATACTCATTTCTTAATATATATATATATATATATATATATATATATATATATATATATGTATATATAATATATATATATAGAATGTATAATGTATATATAATATATATATATATGTAGATATAATATATATATATAGAATGTATAATGTATATATAATATATAATTATAAATATATATATAATTATATATATATATATATATATATATATATAATTATATATATATATATATATATATATATATATATTTATATACACACACACACATATATATATAACATATTAGTGAATAAACATAATATCCAATGTCGATAATAAAACTCAGTGTTCCTATACATAATATATATATATATATATATATATATATATATATATATATATAAAATATATATATATACATATATAATATATATTATATATATATAATATACATAATATATATATTATATAAATTATATATATGGATATAATATATGTATATATATATATATATATATATATATATATATATATATATATATATATATATATATATATATATTATATATGTATATAATATTTATATTATATTACATATGTATTATATATATGTATGTATAATATATATGTTCAGTCATATGGATATGAGTTTGTAACTCTGGGTTTCACTCTTTTGCAATATATATACACACATGCACGAACACACATATATATGTATGTATAATATATATATATTATATATATGCATTATATATATATATATATATATATATATATATATATATATATATATATATATATATATATATGTATATAATCTAATAATAAATCAAGAAGTCCCTCAAAATCGAACTTGTTTACAATTTATTTCATGAATATATTTATATTCATCTCTTCTGACCGAAAGTTTTTTTTAGAAATGAAATCAATCCGGCCAGACAGATAAAAAAGTAAGAAAAGGCAAAAATAAAAAGGAAAAGGTAAAATAATTAACATAAAAAATGAAAAAAGAAAAAGAAAAATTTCAAATATAAATTTGTTTTTAAATTAAGGGAAGAAAGAAAGAGAGAGAGAGAGAGAGAGAGAGAGAGAGAGAGAGAGAGAGAGAGAGAGAGAGAGAGAGATGGGTAGAGAGAGAGAGAGATGGGTAGAGAGAGGGGAGAAATTGAGAGAGAGAGTGAAAGTAAAGAAAGGAAAGAAAGAAGAAAGAAATGAAGAGCCAATTCAAAAATAAAATTGTATGACCTTGAAACTGCAAATTGGTATTTTATATATATATATATATATATGTATATATATATATATATTTATTATAATTTTATCATATAGACAAAACCATTTTACTCACTATAAAGATGCAACTTGGTTTCAGTGCATTTCAACTGCACATCTACGGGTGAGGGTCGAAAATGGTTATGAACAATCCTGTTTGGAGGCAAGCCGGATGTGAAACGTCACTGCCTTTTTTCCATTTTTTGAGAAGAAAAATGTACATACAAAAATTTATATATTACTTTCGTTCTCATCGCATCGGATATATATATATATATATATATATATATATATATATATATATATATATATATATATATATAATTTATTTTAGGATAATGCATCATAAAAAAGTTAAAATCGCTACGCAATTGCAAACATGTTTCGATGCATATCCATGTATCTCACATATAATGATCTACATGTCGTTGCCATTTTTGAAATTTTCCATCTTTCCTAAGGAGTCTTATTATCATCTTTTAAACTCCAAAATATTTAGAAGGTGATGTATTATTTCTCCTAATAAATAGAAATAATACTTCACTTTCTAAATATGTATTTATCAGCTACGAAAAGTTCTTCTGTAGGAAATTCACAAAGCATAACTTGTTTAGTATTTTGTTAAATTACCTCTCCACCCAATTCTTATTTCTTAGGAAATGGCATTGTCAAGTTTGTATAAATTATGTAATCATTTGCATCCAGTTTAATTTATGTTTGGTTGCCGTTAATTTTTTTAATTTTTGCTTCTTTACTCTGTTTAAATTTAACGTAGGTCATATTTGATTGGTTGATCAGAGTAACGCCCACACATTTTATAACACCACTTTTTTCTTTTTTTGTAAAAAAAGGTTATATTTTACTTTTAAATCTCTCTGCATTTTTTAAAAGTACTTTCACGGTAATTGCTCTGAGGAGCTGCTTTCACTTGTCCCTAGGTCTCGTGAATTTAAACACCCCACGAGGCTGGCATCCCGCTCCCACCCCTACACCGTGGAAACTGTTAGATGTAGACGTCTCTTCTACTCCAATAGCTTCATGTCTCGCACATCTCGCATATGGAACTCCCTTCCCTATTACTGTTTCCCTGACAAATACAATCTCCAACGGTTTAAGTGTAGCGTCAATCGACATCTCCAGTTGATCTATCCAGTTCCCTTCTCCACATCCTTTCATTTTTCATTCCTATCTGCTCTCGCTCCAAATCTTCTGTAACCCCCTTGCCTTGATCGACCCACTGTCTTTCTCTTTCTCCACATCCTCTCCTTTACCACTCCTATCTGCTCTTCCTCCAACCCTTCTTTAACCCCTTGCGTGATAGTGGCCTCCAGCCTTGCTTGGGGTGATACACTTAAAAAAAAAAAAGTAAATCGTTCACTCACCAGTAATTTACAATTACCTGATGAAATGCATTGATACACATCGAAACTTGACTGCAATTGTGTAGCGATTTTGACATGTTTTCGGCATAATATCTTGAAATAAATACTATTGCTCTACTTTGTATTGAACCCTCTTTTAAGTTAAATGTTACGAACGCTGGAATTGTACTCTATTCGTTCTCATCCTACCTGGAAAAATGTATAACATATATATATATATATATATAAACAATAATAATAATAATATGGGTATGTGGCTGAGTGAGTAAAACGTTCTTTCGTCACGAGACATGGGTTCGAATCTCACTATGGTTGATTTGTCAGAAAGGTGATGCCTTGATGTTATCGGTCTGGGGGTGGCGATCCCAGTGTGCGGCACCATTGGAGAGTTCCACGGTTGACCCAAGCCTTGTGATTGAATCTGGGTAGACGAATCCTTGGCAGCCATCAGTGGTTGTGCTAGCGTGAAGTCACAAGTTATCGTGACCGAGTGCCTGAGAGTACTAGCATTATTCAGACTGTAGATAACGCACTCTATAGTTGGTCAGCAATATCTTTTTTGCTGTTTATTTTAGAGTTATTTATTGAGAGGTATTTTACGATGTTTGTTTGTCATTTGCCTGCTATTTTCTTTTAACATATTCATGACAGATTTTGTTTTTGTAGCAGAACTGAGTCTGTTGATGTAGTTTTTCCAGCATTCTTTCTTATTTTCTTTAATTATTTTCCGTGCTTTTGCTCGGAGTTGCATAAATTGCAGTAAATTAGAGGTTAATGCTACTGGGATTCAGCATTGGCGGCCGAAATCTTACCAACATAAAATACGCAGATGACACAGTACTGATAGCAGACATTGAAAAGAAACTACAAAACCTCCTACAAAAGGTAGTGAAGGAGAATGAGAAGAAGGGACTAAGTATAAACTACAAGAAAACAGAATGCATGGTCATCAGTAAAAAGATGAGCCCGAAATGTGTTTTGTAGGTCGAATACACTAAAATTAAGCAGGTACGCAAGTTTAAATATCTGGGAAGTATTTTAACGGAGGACGGTAAGTGCGACGCTGAGATCCGAAGACATACTGGAGTGGCCAAGAATGCATTCCAAAAGCTGGGCAGAGTATTGCGAGACAGGAGGATTTCTTTGGTGACAAAGAAAAGAGTACTGAGCTGCTACGTGACGTCTGTCCCCTATACGGCAGCGAATGTTAGACGGTCTCCACAAAGATGAAGAAGAGACTCAAGGCAACGGAGATATGGTTCTACAGAAGGATGCTAAGGATATTATGGACCGAACGTGTGAACAACAATAAGGTTATAGAGAGGATGCAAACAAGGAGGAGACTTATACTTATCAGGAAGAGGCAGCTGAAATTTCTGGGAAACGTAATGTGAAAGGAGGTTTTGGAAAATCTGATACCCACAGGTCGAATAGAAGGAAAGAGAGACAAGGAAAAGCAATGCATGACATACCTGGCGGGCTTAAGCAAGTGGATGATAGAACGTGGTCTGGGGGAGTTGGCAGAAGGACAAAACTTATTGAAAGCTACAAGGAATAAGGGGAAGAAGAGAGCCATGGTCGCCAACGTCCTGAAAGGACACGGCACATAAAAAGAAAAGAAAGCTGTTGAATTCTCTCAGAGCTGCTCTTCTTAGCCGGATGGCTTTTTACATTTACTATTAAACCAAGATCTATTGCTTTTTTTGTGCTGAATCTTTTGGAATACATTTTCTAGCTTTAGAGTTGAGGACTTCCGTGAAATGTTTTAAGTTCTTGATGCTTTTTCCTTCAACTAGTTTTTCAGAATTTTGCATTTTAAATTATTCCCAGTTCGTTCCGCCTAATTTCCAATGGAGAGGAGTTTTGTCATTATTTTTTGAGTTTTGTAGGACGATTGGCAAGACATCGCTACTGCATGTGCCTGCCAGTACCTTCCAAGAGAAATCTATATAAATTGATGGATCACATCGGGGCTTCCTAAAGCAGATGTCATTTCCTTAGGTGTAGCCAGAGATAGCTCTCTGCTTCTAATAACTACCTTAGAAGTGTTCCGTCTTTCATGGCGGGAGGTTTTTATTTTAATGTTATGGAAAGTTTTCATCATGATTAGACTTTCGGCATGATTTCTATTTTTCACTTTTACCATTTCTCAATTTCGTAGCTGTTTTGGGGTTAATGCTTCTGAATGGTACTTTTTCAATCAAAAAATGGGAAAGTTTTGCTATGGGAGTTTCATCTAGGGACGCGAGAACAAGAAATCTTGGAAATTCAGTATTTAATTCTTGTTCAGAATCAGAGCCTGAAAGATATCGTTTGTTTTTGTATTTTGGTTGTTCATTACTTTAATGTAGAAGAAATTCACTGTTTGTGCTCCTCACCCACCTCAAAGCCCAGCATCGGGATGTGTCAAGAGGGAAACCCAGTCGCCTTGACAGGATCGGGCTACATAAACCAGTAAACTCTTATTCGAGAGAGACTCTGAGCCCCCGTTAATTCATTTGTTGCACTTCCCAAATCTTAAGTGAACAAACAGGTATGCTTACAGCCATGCCTAAGTCTAGATCTCTTCGAACCGACTGACCTTCAGCCATCGCCCTCTAACGCCTATCATTTGAATAGAGATGGTATTTTACCCCGGTGTATATTTGGGGGTATTGTATTTAGTTATAAAGTACTCCATAAATTCATATAGTTATAGGTGCTAGGGCTGTCGAGCAGTCCTGTCTAGTCCAAATAAGGGCCAAAGTGGTGTGTTATGAATCAGAAGTATCTAACCCTGACTCCCGAAGCATTCAATCCCGTCCCCAGAAATTACGGATCGCCGCAGTCGGCAAATAGGTGGCCTCGTTGGGGGGGGGGGGTATCCCTCTGCAGAGGTGCAATCGGCGAATTCTGAAGCCCGAGCCGACAGGGCGGATGGGGATTTGGAGGGACTACGAATTGAATAATAATTATTAAAATTCTCAGGAGAGTAGGTTAATGGTTGATAACAAAATTAAAAAAGAAACGGGTTAGGAATTGTTTTAAACAATAAAATGAATTTAACGGTTACAAGGAGAATAGAACCCAGAATTAACTAGTCAAGATTCAGTAAAACTGAACAAAATCAAGGTCCCTACACTATACATTTTCCGTCAATAAGAAAAAGACATGATTAATGTGTTGTCCAAATTTTTTGATGCTGAGAAATTAAATTTGGTGGTTTGTTTACATCCATTATATCTGTCCAAAACGTGTATATTCACACAGCGAGGGCTCTTTCAGATGATTAATGGAGAGAAGTTTAGTTTTGGAGACGTTAAAATTAACAAGTCGTCTTTTGCTCTAGTTAATGACTGGTTTGAGATCGTTTTGGACATTGGCTGCTATTTTGACCGTGTCAAATTGATAAGCCTTATTATTGAGGCAGAGGTAAATAGTTGTGTTATCAGTATAGATGCCAGGCTAAGAGCTGATGTCATCGATAAGATCGTCAATGAAAATTAAAACCAGCGTAAGACCAAGGATGTAGCCCTGGGGTACACTCGCGTTAGTAAGAAATGATCTAGACGAGTGGCCATTTCATGATTTAATAGAAAAGACTGGATCAGTTCAAAAAAGTGTCCGGAGACACCGTAACATTTCAGCTTGTGGAGAATACCTGAATGCGAAACCCTCTCGAGAGACCTTTACTTTTACACACACACACACACACATATATATATATATATATATATATAAAAGTGGACATGGAAGTCAGCACTTAGAGGCGACAGTCTGTTTCATGCTAGTGCAATCGTCAGGCGACTAGTGCTGTTATTTTTCTCGGCTATTTATATAAGGGTCAGTGGTGCATTATGGGTAGTCTATTTTGGCGGTTACTTTTACCGGAAGTGGCTTATTTGTTTATTTATAAATAAACAAATAAGCCACTTCCGGTAAAAAGTAACCGCCAAATAGACTACTCATAATGCACCACTGACCCTTATATAAATAGCCGAGAAAAATAACAGCACTAGTCGCCTGACGATTGCACTAGCATGAAACAGACTGTCGCCTCTAAGTGCTGACTTCCATGTCCACTTTTATATTTACACACGCTCTATCTCTGATATTGAGCACTTTACCCCATAAATATAGCACACTTTAAGACTATATTTCTGTATATATATATATATATATATATATATATATATATATATATATATATATATAAATTCGCACATTATTCATATTTTTCCGTCTTTTTTCTCCTCTTTTTCCTCCATTGATGCGTACTTGGTATAACGATAAACTACATCTAGTTGCAAAACCTCTGATCAGGGGCTTTTGAGGAGCGTAGAACATCCTCTTAATTGCCGTTGTTCCTGGGTCTAATCAATTTGTCCCATTTTTTTCCGTGTGGTAATTTGAGAATCCAGCAGTAATAGTCATAAAATATTGGAAGGAAGTGCCTGCCATGCGTTTGTCTGTGTGTTCACTCCAGCCACCTAAAATGTGGATGTGTTTCTTGTGAGGTGGCGGCAATCTGACGACACCTTGTCAAGTCTGATTCTCCGTCTGTGTGTGTTTCATGTCTGGTAGGCTCTTGTTTCTATAGATGACTCCCCAAAATTTAACATTGATACATCAAATTTCTCCACCCGAAACCAGAAATAAGACAGAACTTGCAAATCTTTGAATGAATCTTGTTTTTTTATGTTTGCAGGAAAAATATGTATTATTAAGCTTTTGAACCACAACCAATTATTAAATCAAATATTTCAAACCACTGTTTTTTGTAGGCATATTAAAGATCTAACATTACAATCTTGCTAAACTTCCAAATCCATAACCCTAAACGTTCTAAAATTATAACTCACCTCCTTTGATATACTTTCTACCCTCTTATATACCTTTCTACTAATCTATCTTAGATTATGACTTTTAAAATGTTTTTTGCACATATATAATACTAGTGATAGTATCAGATAAATTGATTTACATCCATACTTATTCTACAAGTTATACAGTCCGACAATAGGTCAAAATTTGCTTATAAAAGTTATATTAACATCCCATACTTTTATATACTTTCTACTTATATCTTAAATTCTGAACTAAAAGTTATTGTAAAAAAAAACAAATAACTTATGTATTCAATATACCAAGAAAAAATCTCCACCTCTTAATCTATTAATTTACAAAATGCATTAATTGATTACAAAACGAGTAGCAATACCTTTAGCTTAAATATGCGCAATTCAGCTTTCGCTTTGTTTTAAAGTTACCAAAAGCGTTTCCAATTACTACTACAGCCATAGACTAAACTTATCCCTCCTTCTACCTTTCCTATTCCCACCTTTCTTCTCCCACCCCTCACTCTTGGAAGGCTTGGAAGTGCTGTGTCTAAAGCCTTGACCGTTGCTGTTGACTTAAATTTTTCGGGTTGAGCCATCACCTTAACACCTCAACAATCCTCCACCAAACTGCACTATTGTCTCATTCTGTCACCCTTTTGCTTTTCCTATCTTTTCTTTACCCTTATACCACCCCCCCTCTTAGAAATGTTTTTCCAAGAAAAAAGGAAGTGACGTTCAACGAGCGGCCTGCTTACGAACAGAATTGTTCATAACCATTTTGGCTCTCACCAGTCGAGGTGCAACTAAATGCACCGAAACAAGGTTGCATCTTTGTAATGAGTAAATTGTTTTTGTGTATATGAAAGAATTATAATAAATAATTATTGCTCTACTCTCGGTATTGAGCACTTTTTTGAATTAATGCTGTAAACGTTAGAATATATATATTATTTTCATAATCATTACATTCGTATATATATATATATATATATATATATATATATATATATATATATATATATATATATCCTGACGTGCTATACCATTTAGCTACATTCGTGTATATATATATATATATATATATATATATATATATATATATATAGATATATATATCCTGACCTGCTATACCATTGAGCTGCAGAGGAAGCATCTGGTTAGCAAGGCCGAATTGCAGCTTCTAAACTACAAATTTCCCGTGATTTCTCTCAAACGTATAAACAATATACTAAAATAATTGCCGGACTTAGGCCATTTCATAATATATGACGTTATTTGTTTACATTAAGATACACTTCGACTACATATGAGCGTTCGAGAGAGAAATCATGGGCAATTTGTAGTTTAAAAGTTGTAATTCGACCTTGCTAACCAAACGCTTCCCATATATATATATATATATATATATA
>OZ038514.1:2682465-2719965 GCA_964036315.1 Acanthosepion esculentum
TATTTTCAATATATATTTGTTGATTAACAATTTGGAGTTATTGCTTACTTGAATCCTGTACGTTGGAAATATCGTTAGTATTGATCCATCTACAATCCGCGTCCATTACACTCTCTTTGACGTTGAGAGCTATCTCTATTGCAATATTTCAGTAGTGAAAATAGAGCTTCCCTTCTTCCATGTGGCCTGATTTCCTTTGGCCACATTTTCCACATGTTGGGTGACTCTTTCAGCTATCCCTATGATACTTGAATTTTTGGCACATGAAGCACCTTAGCGGATTGCTTTATTTTGTTTTATGGCATATCTTCAATGGGTTATTTAATGCCAACAAGATATTTAGGATATGTTCATATAAATAGAATATGTATTCTTTGTAAGAAATCAGTTTCTCGGAGATTTGGTTTGGTTCATTTTGTTTTACGGCATATCAATCTCAGTGGGTTATTTAATGCCAAGAAGATTTTTAGGATAGATTCGTATTAATAGAATATGTGTTCATTGTAAGAAATCAGTTTGTAGATCAGGTTTCTTTGACGTATAGTTTTAAAGAGGTTTTTTGAGAGTCAAATGTATTGCTAGTAATATATTTTTTCAAAAAATGTATTGCAGGTAGCAATTTTTTCCCAATAATGTTTGGCTGATAATAATGTTTCCTCAAAAATATATTGCTGATAATAATTTTTCAAAAAGGTATTGCTGGTATTTTTATTATAAAAACCTATTTTTATATTTCATAATGTTTTGACCCCAGTTTGGGGGTTAACTATTTGTCCATAGCTGGGACTCTAACAGGTGCTACCACCCTGGGTTAGGGCGGACATGGGAACAATAGCAATTAAGAGGTTGTTTCTACGCTCCTCAAAACCTCCAATCATCTGATAATAGGCCTTGCTGCCGGATGTAGTTTATCATCATACCCAGGATTAGTTTTCTCAAGTGCACAGGCAACAAATAGCGAAGAAACCATATTTTAAATCAATCAATTAATATATATATATATATATATATATATATATATATATATATATATATATATATATATCCTCAAAACCTCTTGATCAATGTCCTTGATGCTGGAGGTAGTTTATCATAATACCCAGGACGTCTCATTGGGAGAGGGTCTTACCTCTCTGCAGAGATACAGTTGGTGTATTTTGAAGCCCCGCACCTTAGTGGAGCAGGAATATATTATTCCACTGGCTCAATATTGTGTCCAACTCTTATTGTTCTCGAGATTTGAGGTGTGATAAAAGTATGGATATACTTGTGTGTTGTTATGGTTTCTCCTCTCCTTTTTATCGTGATTTGACGGTAATCACTGACCCACAGGCTTCCTAAAGCAAATTTGATTTTCTCAGATGGGGCCAGAGACAGTTCTCTGCTTCTAATGACTCCCTTAGAAATACTCGGCCTTTCATGGGAGGAGTTTTTCATTTTGAGGCCATGAAAGGTCTATATCTTGATTAAACTTTTGGGTTGCTTCCTGTCAGGCCCCATATCAATCAGCTGGATGTCTTCTACAAACGTTATCTCTGCACGATCCGTGACTGTACTTTTCATGATAAGGTGTCCAGTGCTGATTTCTCGCAAAATACCACATTGGTGGAAATAAAACTTTCCTGATACAATCAACTTTACTGGGCTGGTCAAGGATGAATGATGACAGAATACCTAAGGTCCTCATGTATAACCAGCTTCACTGTGGGTAGATGACTGTTGAGCAGACAAGCTAAAGAGTAATCTCTCATCTGTCAATGGGCCTCATACTAACTTCGAGTGAGTTGCCCTGGATAGAAATAACTGGAGATATTTGTGTCAGAGTGGTATCGGAAATTTTGAAATCGGTCGCATTGACCAGCTAAGAGACGAAAGACAACGGTGAAAAGCGTCAGTAAATATTCCTTTGGCTATGTCCTGAGATCATCGGTGTTGCACAATATGTGGACTTATATGCAGGTCACTAGCAGGACTGAAGCATCACATACGACACAAACATTAAAACTGAATGAGGTTGTCGGATCGAAATCGATGGGAGAATCCATCATATATATATATATATATATATATATATATTGTTATGGGAACTTACCCATAATAATAATGGACTATTCCGTACATCATAAATACTGCGCCTCAAGAGGGAGCAGCAGTTCAGGTTCAGAGTCAGAGTCAGAGTCAGTCAGAGACAGAGTCGCAGTCAGACGATTACTGTAAGACATTGGAATAGTGATACTTGTGGAGACAACATAGTTCACTCTAACCAAACCTGATTGACATTTCGTCCTGGGTACGACGTTAAACTGCATCCAACAGTAAGGCCTCTGATCAAGAGGTTTTGAAGAGCGTGGAACCACCTCTTAATTGCTGGTGTTCCCAGGTCCACCCTGACCCAGGGTGGTAGCACCTGTTGGGTCCCAGCTATGGGAAAATAGTGAACTTCCAGGTCTTTTCCAGCACATTGAAACAATGATGTTGCCAACTATACGTTTTTGAAACAATGATGTTGCCAGCTATACGTTTTTGAAACAATGATGTTGCCAGCTATACGTTTTTGATATATCTAATAAATACTGGATCTGGCATTAAATAACCCATAGTGGTTGATATGCCATAAAACCCCAAACAAACAAACCAAACTGATTGTCATTACTAACACTTCTATTTCTTTGTACATATTTCTGTTTGTCATATATCTGTGTTATTCCATACCTGTGTTCGAGTTATTTTTCATTGGTTTTACCTTGGATCATCACCGTGGTACAAAGAACTTGGACCATAACATATATATATATATATATATATATATATATATATATATATATATATATATATATATATATATATAATATTGTATGTTTGAGCAGCAATCCCTCTTTTATACAAGTTTCATTAAATAAAACTGAAAAGGTACTACAGTTAAGTCTTTTTATTTAATTTTTCTTGTGTTCTTATAATTCTTTTTCTTTTCTGGACATAAATTATATATACATTGTCCAAAACGTTTTGTATGTCCGAGCACTTCCGGCTATATGTTTAGCCATTATCAAGGATGATTTTATTTTTACTTTTAACTGAATGTAGGGATTGTTGTATCTAGAGTTATAGAAAGGTTTTATTTTCCAAACACGGTCAGTACATTGTGGCAGTGTTCATACTTGATTTTATTGAGTGCTGGCTTTTTCTTTTTTTATTAATAATGCTTCCATTATTTTTAGCCTTTTTTATATGTGGCTGAGGCTATTATATTCATATTATCAACAAGTATGTTGCAGATGGAGTTTGGTAGGTCTCCATGTGTATTTAAATGAAACCCTAATTGAGCTATGGTCAGAGAGATGTAACATCAGTCTTTTTGTTAGGCAAGATGTAGTATATCCAATATAATTATAAATTTGGATTTATCAGGAACACAGTTCCTTAAGGGACATGTGAATTCGTAAATAATATTGGTTCTCTGTAATTTGAATCTTGCAGGTGATTCATTATTATTGACGATGAGGTTTGCAGTTTCAAGGTTTTATAGTAGATAATTAATTTAATTTTCTTGTTTTTGTTGACTGAAGCTGTATATTTCTTTATAATGTTTCTAAGAGAAGATTCATCTTGCTTATAGTTACTGTGTATTATGCACATTTCATTGAATATGACAGACAAGGTGCTTTGATTTATGTTTTTATACAATTTCTCATGTGATCTAATATTTTTTTCATTTCAGATGATAAATTATATAAAAACTGTCCAATTGTTCTTTTTTCCGAGCGCTTTCGGCTATACATTTAGCCATTTTCAAGGTTGAAATATATTAACTGTTACAAATATAATAGCATCATTTACATTTATAAAAAAAAGCTAAAAGTAATGGAAGCCTTATTAATAAAACAAAATAACCAACACTCAGTAATATCAACTATGAACATGGACACAATATCTTGACTGTATTTTGAAAATTAAAACATTATATAAATACATGTAACGGACCGTGAGGGTGAAGATGTGAAGAGATATCAGAAGGTTAAACTTTCCTGCTGGCGGGTCCAGCTATATGAGAATTTTGGACTTTAATTAAGTCCAAAGAAGACAAAGAAAACAAACAAGACCGATATACATGGGTAAACAAATATATATTAATAACAAAACAAGTTAAACAAAGACATGGACTGTTACATAGAGTTTGTATGGAGAAATTATGTGTGTGTGTGTTGTAAGTGTTCGTACGTACATGTATTGTTCTTAGCGCGTTCCCAGAATTTGGGAAATGCTGTATCTGTGAGAGGTCACATATTGGCCTAAGTGGAAAAAGAGAGATTTTACCTTGTCTCCGCGCGAGGTAGCGGCCCAAGGCCTAAGTCGAAAAAGAGAGATTTTACCTCACCTGCGCACGAGGTAGCTGCCAAAGGCCTGAGTCGGAAGAGAGAGAGAGAGATAGAGAAGGGTCAGCCAGTATTTATAGCCAGGGGAGAGAGACCCCTGTTGAAGGATTAAAGAACTGAGGAGGAGCTAACTGCGACATACATACATACAACAATCTATTTCTTGTTAGAAGTTAACAGTATCAAATAGTTACCAGACATCAGGGATTTTTGTTTATAAAAAGATTCTAATGTAGTTTAGTGAATTGTATAAATTAAATATATGTTACGTTATTCATATTTAAATTTATTTAATAATATTGTTATAATGTATTATGAATGTTTGTTATTTTTCACACACATAATAGTTGGAATATAATATGCAAGTGTTTGTTTATTTACTCGGGTTGATATAATAATGTTTATTGAAAACAAATACTGAATCTCCTAATAAAAAATTCTGTAAGAACAAAATAAAAAACGGTCTTAGCTTAAGAACCCCTTGTCTAATTTTAATGAAAATTAGTCATCGCACTTGGGAGGGGTCCAAGGTACATCAAGCTCCTAAATTATGCATCGTTTAAGCTGTATCTCGGGAACACACACACACACACACACACACACACACACACATATATATATATATATATATATATATATATAGTTTACGAAAAACTAGGTAATCCGTATGGGTAGACCCAAGGAGGATAAAATCCAGAGAGCTCAATGTAAATCAGAGCTAATAATTTAAATAAAAACAGACCACTTTAAGGTTCCATGTAATAAATTATTTCACCACAGCCCTTTCAAAGGACCACGGATCATCAGATTTTATTTCCAAAGTTTGAAACGAAAAATGAAAAGAAATTTACACATTTTTGACGAGCAGTACTAATATATATATATATATATATATATATATATATATATATATATATACAGGTAACATTAGAGTTTTAGTATTATATATCTTACAAATAAATAAATTTATTTTTTATGTCCGTCTTGATATTTACCCATATCTCTCCATTGAGAAGAGATGTGACACAAGGTCAGGCTTAACATGAGGAACCCAAGCACGTACATTTGGGCCATGCACAAAAATTGCACAACCCACGCAACTATCAATTGTGCTGGCCTCAGTAGTGACTACCGACCCCACTCTCTAGTACCATGGGTGTGAAGCCTCAGGCAGCTGTTCCCTGGGGTTGGGCACCTTATCTATTTCCCTCAGCTGCGTCTCTGTCAGCAGACCGAGCCACAACTGAGTCGCATTCAGTCCGAAGCTAGAGACGCAATTGAGAGATGATAAAAAAGAGACTAACATAAAAAATATCTTATGTCCGTCTTGATATTTACCCATGTCTCCCCACGGAGATGGGATGCCAAACAGTATCTGGCTTAACATGGGGAACACAAACGTGTATACTCGGACCATGCACAGAATTAGCCCAGTCCCTGCAACTGTCGCAAATTATGATTTTTAATGTATTGGAAATAACTTAACATGCACGGTGTGTAAAAAAAAAACTTAAAAAAACACTGCAGAAACCACTCCAGTCTCAGTCATCACATGAAAATCCATGAGCAACCTAAACAGGCCTTACAAAACAGGCCAGGTCCTGTACAAAACAGCTTAGTTTGTCACATTTGCAATAAGCATTGCAAGTCACTTAGATTCATTTTTATTTTTTATTTTATTAGATGAAAGAAATACTAATAAAAAAAAATCATAATAGCCTTATTTCAATAAAAAATGACTCCTAATGCAACTAGAAAAGTACTGATTATTGTTTTGTCAACTAGAAAGGCTTGAAAGTATTATATGGCTTGACTAGAAAGTATTATATGGCTTGACTAGAAAGTATTATTATGGCTTGACTAGAAAGTATTATTATGGCTTGAGTTTTTGCCAATAATAGAAATAATTATCTGTGTCAAATATTTAAAAGAAATGGCTGAAATATTTATCCTGGGTCATTAATCAATAACAAAATGACTGAAAAATGTTAAATATTTATTTACTTTTTGAAATAATGATCTACTTTCATATTTATGATTGTTATTGGAATATTTGTTTAAAGTTAAGCTCAAATATTTATCAATGCATTAGAGGAATTTTCACGGCTATTTTGAGCTGTAAAACTCGCAAGGATTCAATCAGTAACTTAAGAATTATGATTCACCAGAAAATTTGAATCGCAAAACTGAAATTTCCATTGTTATTTCTAGCATTTTATAAGTTGACCAACTGCAAATCAAATAAAACATAATTTTATTAAATAATATTAATGAAAGACAATATTCTGTAGTGATAGCAACAAATAAATCACTAAATAACCTCTAACCTTTAGTACAAGACTATGTAGGAATATGAATCCCTCCTTGGAGGTATTTCTAATGCAGGCTTATCATCTCTCAGTTGCGTCTCTGTCTTTGGGGCAGAGTGCGCTCAAGGGCTTCTCTGTCAAAGGACAGAGGGTCAACTGAGAAAATTATACTGAGAGATGCCCATCCCTGGGGAAAAGCTGTCCGAGGCCGGGCCCTCCCATTGCACCAGAGGGAGGGATCGGTGCTCGCACCGAGGCCAGCGCAGCCAACGGTTGCGGGGACTATGGGTAATTTTTGTCCCTTGCCCGGGTGCACGCGCTCAGGTCCCCACTTTAAAAAGACATTGTGTTACATCTTTCCTTCGTGGGGGGAACGAGTAAACACTGTAGAAGTATGAAAACAAAATAATTAATCCCTCCTTGGAGGTATTTCTAATGCAGGCTTATCATCTCTCAGTTGCGTCTCTGTCTTTGGGGCAGAGTGCGCTCAAGGGCTTCTCTGTCAAAGGACAGAGGGTCAACTGAGAAAATTATACTGAGAGATGCCCATCCCTGGGGAAAAGCTGTCCGAGGCCGGGCCCTCCCATTGCACCAGAGGGAGGGATCGGTGCTCGCACCGAGGCCAGCGCAGCCAACGGTTGCGGGGACTATGGGTAATTTTTGTCCCTTGCCCGGGTGCACGCGCTCAGGTCCCCACTTTAAAAAGACATTGTGTTACATCTTTCCTTCGTGGGGGGAACGAGTAAACACTGTAGAAGTATGAAAACAAAATAATTAATAATAAAAGAAAAATTAAAAGTAATAAAAATACTCTAAAATATAGATAAGAATGATAATTAACAAAAAAAAGAAAAAGTTAGATTGCTAAAAAAAAATAGTTAAATAAAATATAGAATACTCCCATGATGCATCGGAACAGACGTTTTACTGACAATTGAAACAAAAATCAAATTTCCTCTCTCTTCGTTTTTGATGGCCAAAGAAAGCAGACGTCCATGTCAGTTCTCTGATAGAACATGTTGCTACCAACAGATAAGCGCAAGCTTTTTACTTTTGTATACATAGATGTGCTTCAAAAGATACACTCATTTCTTTACTAAAGCATTTTATTGTTTTTGCAGATGCTTATTTCATTGTAGTTTGTATATGATTTTATAATTCTGTTATGAAATGAGGATGTTATTTTAATCTCCAAACAAAATTGCGTATGTATACATGAAAAAGAAGTGCTTTTAAACAAGGCCAATGAATCTCCAGAACAACCCATAATTCCAAGAAGACAAATTAAAGTAGATTATAGTCAGCTTATAATTTAGACGAAAAGATAAAATGTACTCATTTAAAGCATATATTAAATTATTAAATTGTAAAGTTACATTTGTAGTGAGTCTCGATAAAAATAAAATATATAAATAAAAATAAAAAAGAATTCAAATTAAAATAAGGCAGTTGTGATTTCCTTTTAAAGCCCTTATCTCTTTCTTTCTATCTCTCTAAACTTCTCTTTCTATACTTTTCTCTCTCTTTCTCTTTTTCTCTCTCTCTCTTTCTCTCCGTCCTTCTCTTTCTCCCTCTCTCTCTCTCTCTCTCTCTCTGTGCTTCTGTTTCTATACTTCTCTCTCTTGTTCTCTTTCTCAATCTTTTCTCTCTCTTTTTCCTCTTTATCTTTCTCTCTATCCTTCTCTCTCCGTCCTCTCTCTTTTTTATCTCTCTCTGTACTTATCTTTCTATACTTCTCTCTCTTGTTCTCTCTCTCTGTACTTCTCTTTCTATATTTCTCTCTCAACCTACGAGAAGGCAACCCTTAAATAAAATGAGGAAGATGAAGAAATACTGAATCTGGTCATCATATTTTCTGCCTTTAAATAACCTGCAAAGAGTTGATAAACCCTAAAAACCAATCAGCACAACAGAATGAGTTTGTAGCAAGTCCCGATAAAAAAATAAAATATATAAATAAAAATAAGAAGAATTAAAATTAAAATAAGGCATTTGCATTTCCTTTAAAACCCTTATCTTTTTCTGTCTGTCTGTCTGTCTGTCTGTCTGTCTGTCTCTCTCTCTCTCTCTCTCTCTCAACTTCTTTTTCTATACTTCTCTCAACTTTCAAGAAAGCAACCCTTAAATAAAAAGAGGAAGAAGAAGAAAAAACTGAACCCAGCCAAAAAAACACAGGAGGTTTGCAGGATCAGAGCCTTCTTATCTGTGATTGAAAAATACCAAAAATCAGGGAGGCTCCATGCATAACTTCTGTTATAAGAAAATTAAAAATAAAGGAACGCCAGAAAATAAAATAATTTGACCAATCAAAAAAAAAATGAAACAAAGAGACTTTTGTTAGCTGAAACCAAGGTTTGCACCAGAATCTCAGAGCCTCTGGTCAAAAGGATATAAACCTGACACTTCTGTGCTAAAAGCAGAACAGACAGAAAAAGAGGACAGAACAAATGAACACTGCTGCTAGAGAAACCAGACATGTGTAGTATGTGGAGAAGTAGTTAAGTCATCATCTATTAATGATATTTCTGCCCTGCTTAAGGGTCAGGAAAAACACAGTAGATTGACACTGATATTACTATTACCACCTACATGGTTTAACTTTAAAAAAACCACACTACCGGAAATTTCTCCAGACTGCTATAAATATCCACCATATTAACAAACATTTTGCTATATCAGATACCAAAAGACTCACTAATCACGGTAAAGAAAATAAATAAAAATATTTGCAGATACTCTTTTACTCCTTTATTTTATGTTCATTCCAATAAGCGTCACCAAGAATACCAACACCACATAACCATATATCTATCAAACATCTATGATAAAGTTACTTTATGTTTAATACCTTTCATCTAACACACTTACAAGATATCACAAAGCTCTTTACTAAGATGGTGGAAATCAGAACAAACACTTTTCAGATCTGTTCAACAGGGATAGTCATGTGGATTAATTTGCTTTTAACCTCCGTCAGCAAAGACCCATCGTGGAATCTAAAAAAGTAAAATAAATGTAGTAAAGCCACTTAGACACAAGGGGTTGCGGAGAGTGATAAAATAAGAAAAGGAGACATATTATTAGGGAGCAAGAAGAATAAAAGAAGCAGAATCAAGAAGACAGTAGATAACAATTAACACTGCATTTAAATTTCTGAAAATCAAAGTTGCTGGAAAGCATGGAGCTGGAAAATATATCCACAAGTGAGAAGTGTGAGAAAAGAAACTGTTCGTAAAGAATATACAGCTGCATCTAGTGGATGAAATTGATGAGAGCTTGTTGCCAATCTAGTACAGCACTTAAATTCTTAAAGTCTAGGTACGATAGCAGAAAGTCCATCAGAACAATTACCATGAAAGCATTTATAGAAAAGGCAGGGGGCAATGGGAAACTGGCAGAAACCAAGATGCCAGGTCAGGATCAATAATATTGCATATTCTTCTTTGGATTTTATCAAGAATCTTATTGGCAGAGATAAGAGACATTGCTCATACCACTGGCAATAGTACAAGTACCATTACAGTACCATTGCCTTTACGTAGCGAGCCTGCACATAATGTCTACTCATACAATTGGTGGTAGCACAAAACAACATCTACAAAACTACACTTATTTGTGAAAAGTAACGAATCCATCGCTTTTCCCCTCAACTATGGGTTAAATATTTTGAAGGACAAGAATCTCGAGCTATTGTTGGTAATCAGTCTACGAGAAGGATGACTCTGAATTCAAAACCTAGTCACCTGAAGCTGGTTAAATATGGGTGTGCAGGTACGATGTAAAATAAAAAGAATGGAGAGCAATTATTCAGGATATTGTTGGCACCAAGATAGATAAATAGATCAGAAACACAGCATTTGAAGAATACAATACACAGGAAACAACCTTGACCCTCGCTCTTGTTTCCCTGCACATCCTGACAGACCTCCCCTCTTATATCGCAGTGCATCACGACAGTCCTCCCCTCTTGTTTCTCAATACATCATAACAGACCTCCCCTCTTGTTTCTCAATACATCATAAAAGACCTCCCCTCTTGTTTCTCAATACATCATAACAGACCTCCCCTCTTGTTTCTCAATACATCATAACAGACCTCCCCTCTTGTTTCTCAATACATCATAACAGACCTCCCCTCTTGTTTCTCAATACATCATAACAGACCTCCCCTCTTGTTTCTCAATACATCATAACAGACCTCCCCTCTTGTTTCTCGGTACATTATAACAGACCTCCTCTCTTGTTTTTCAGCACATCCCAACAGACCTCCCCTCTTCTTTGCCTGGCATATCCCGACAGACAACTCTTGTCTTTTCCTGTCCCATCCCAACAGACCTCCACTCTTCTTTCCCTGGATCATTCCAACAGACCATCCCACTTTTTCCCCTGGCACATCCTGACAGACCTCAACTCTTGTTTCCTTGGCACATCTCGACAGACCTCCCCTATTATTTCCCTGGCGTATCCCAACAGACCTCGCTTCTTCTTTCCCCAAGCCCCTCCCAACAGACCTCCCCCCTTCCCCGGCACATCCTGACAGACATCTCCTCTTCTTTCCCCCGGCTCATTCCAACAGACCTTCCCACTTTTACCCCTGGCACATCCTGATAGACCTGAACTCTTGTTTCCCCGGCACATCCCGACAGACATCCCTTATTCTTTCCCTGGTGTATCCCAACATACCTCGCTTCTTCTTTCACCAAGCCCCCCCCCCCAACAGACCTCCCCCCTTCCCCGGCACATCCTGACAGACATCTACTCTTCTTCTTTCCCCCGGCTCATTCCAACAGACCTTCCCACTTTTTCCCCTGGCACATCCTGACACCTCAACTCTTGTTTCCTTGGCACATCCCGACAGACATCCCCTATTCTTTCCCTGGCGTATCCCAACAGACCTCGCTTCTTCTTTTCCCAAGACCCCCCCCCCCCAACAGACCTCCCCCTTCCCCGGCACATCGTGACAGACATCTCCTCTTCTTTCCCCCGGCTCATTCCAACAGACCTTCCCACTTTTTCCCCTGGCACATCCTGATAGACCTGAACTCTTGTTTCCCCGGCACATCCCGACAGACATCCCCTATTCTTTCCCTGGCATATCCGAACAGACCTCCCTGCTTCTTTCCCCAAGCCTCTCCTAACAGACCTCTCCCCTTCCCCGGTACATCCTGACAGACATCTCCTCTTCTTTCCCCCGGCTCATTCCAACAGACCTTCCCACTTTTTCCCCTGGCACATCCTGATAGACCTGAACTCTTGTTTCCCCGGCACATCCCGACAGACATCCCCTATTCTTTCCCTGGCATATCCCAACAGATCTCCCTGCTTCTTTCCTCAAGCCCCTCCCAACAGACCTCCCGGGCACATCCTGACAGACATCCCCTATTCTTTCCCTGGCATATCCCAACAGACCTCCCTGCTTCTTTCCCCAATCCCCTCCCAACAGACCTCCTCGGCACATCCTGACAGACATCCCCTATTCTTTCCCTGTCATATCCCAAGAGATCTCCCTGCTTCTTTCCCCATGCCCCTCCCAACAGACCTCCCCGGCACATCCCGACAGACATCCCCTATTCTTTCCCTGGCATATCCCAACTGACCTCCCTTCTTCTTTCCCCAAGCCCCCTCCCAACAGACCTCCCCGGCACATCCCGACAGACATCCCCTATTCTTTCCCTGGCATATCCCAACAGACCTCCCTTCTTCTTTCCCCAAGCCCCTCCCAACAGACCTCCCCGGCACATCCTGACAGACATTCCCTATTCTTTCCCTGTCATATCCCAACAGATCTCCCTGCTTCTTTCCCCAAGCCCCTCCCAACAGACCTCCCCGGCACATCCTGACAGACATCTCCTCTTCTTTCTCTGGCACATTCCAACAGACCTCACTGCTTCTTTCCCCAATCCCCTCCCAACAGACCTCCCGGGCACATCCTGACAGACATCCCCTATTCTTTCCCTGGCATATCTCAACAGATCTCCCTGCTTCTTTCCCCAAGCCCCTCCCAACAGACCTCCCCGGCACATCCTGACAGACATCTCCTCTTCTTTCTCTGGCACATTCCAACAGACCTCTCCTCTTTTTTCCCAGTCCATCGCAACAAATAACATTTATTCTTCTCTTTCAAAGACTCCATTAACACATTTAATACAAAATTCTAAATTTCAGACTTATCTTACGCAATATCAAGTTTAAACTCCATCTGGCACTGTGTCAAATTTTTTTATCAATTACATGCTCCCTAATAGCAATTGATATAAAATCATGTGATTTCATTTTAAATCAGTTATTAATTTAATAAACTTAAGCTTATTTATATCAATTTTCTACTCTAGTTCAAACAGGTGTTTAGTTAAAAAGTCTTTAATCAATATTATTCATTTATCCTCATCCATAAAAAATAATTTCTTTTTTTATAGAAATGATATCAAATTATCTAAATAAATTCAATGAGTAAAATTTATTTATATTCGAACTATTGTCCTCATCACTGATTTTTCAGATACAAGCCCTACTATTTAACCCATATCTGGAGGGAGGAGATGGATTCATAGTCATTTGCATATAGAAATGACTTAAAGCCACCCCCAGAATTAGCCTGGGATGAACTTGACAGAAGAGTGAAAAAAAAAGCTGTCAGAATCATTGAAAAAAGAATGGAATCAATTATCAAGGCCAAAGAAACATATTTTGATGAGAATCAAATTTAATCATAAATTGTTTTTCTTCTTTTTGCCATAAAATCACTTTTTTTTTTAACCATGTATAATAATTTTCTCTTATTTTAAAGTACAAAACAACTACTTTTGGGGCCAATTTAAAAAAATTACCAGAGATGGCCACAAACTTTTGAACTTTTTTTTTTTTTTTTTTTAAGCGTATCACCCCAAGCAAGGCTGGAGGCTACTACCATGCAAGGGGTTAAAGAAGGGTTGGAGGAAGAGCAGATAGGAGTGGTAAAGGAGAGGATGTGGAGAAAGAGAAAGACAGTGGGTCGATCAAGGCAAAGGGGTTACAGAAGATTTGGAGCGAGAGCAGATAGGAATGAAAAATGAAAGGATGTGGAGAAGGGAAGTGGATAGATCAAGGTAGTGTAAGTGAATGTGTATGGTCTTAAGAGGAGGAAATAATTGCAGGGTATGAGGATATGTCGGATAGATAAACTGTGTTTTATTCTGCAACTATGCTGAGCAGATCTTAGTTACAATTTCTGGGAGATAGTACATTACCTGGCACGATCAACAGCCTGAACACGCTCAAAGCCTCGGTCATGATGACTTGTGACTTCATGCTAGCACAACCATTGACATCTCTCAAATAGTTCCATCTACCCAATTTGACTTAAAAGGCTTGGGTCAACCTGTGGGGTAGTTTTCAGGCACTTTCCAAAGGTGCCACATGCTGAAATCACTTCTCCCAGACCTTCCTGACAAAGTCACCTTCCTGACAAATCGACCATGGTTAGATTTGAATCTGGGTTGTATGGTCAGAAAGTGAACATTCCAACCACACAGCCACATGCCTACATACATACATACATATATATATATATATATATATATATATATATATATATATATATATATATATATGCAATTTATTATATATATTATTTATATATTATATATGCGCAGTACTTATTGGAAAGCACTCAAGACCAGTGATAGAGCTAATTAATATTTACTTGGATAGATATGAGTTTGTGACCCTGGGTTTCATGCTTTTACGATCGTCAAACAAAAACGTGAAACCCAGGGTCACAAACTCACATCAATCCAACTATATATATCTATATCTATCTCTCTCTCTCTCTCTCTCTCTCTATATATATATATATATATATATATATATATATATATATGCATACAGGGTATAACAGCAAAATTGTCCAAATCATGTAACAGCATAATCATCTATCCCATAAAATGTTTAATATCTAAAAAAACACCAAACTAATTGAGTTCCTTTTTTGCCAGGTTTTTATATAAGATGTTTAGCCATCTTGACACCTTTTGTCGTAAAATTCACTGAAAAAAGCTTTGAGTTATTCAGTTAAAAAGAGAACATGTAAAAATTGTTGTTTAGTGTCAGCCCCACTGTCTTTCCAACTGAGCAATGATGAAAGGAAAAAGATCATTCAGATCTTCAATAATGGTACCAACACAATATAAAATATTAAATATTAAAACTGATTTACACATAGAGCTCAATGTTTTAATTAAACAGAGCAACAAATTTCATACAATAGGAATTAAAATTACAAGAGGTTAATGATCATTTTCACCTTGTAAATTGAAATAAAATTTACAAGGATTTTTCAAACCAGTCAATGGATGATAAATTATTAAAATAAAAATGGCCAGACAGAGGAAGGAAAGAAAGAATGGAAGAAAAATGGAAAAAAGGTGAAAGAGAAAAGACAGCAAATAAAAACAAGGGAGTCTGGATATGTGGGGTGGTCAGAGGAGAAAGGAAATGAAAAGTGGGGAAAAAAAGAGAGAAGAAAGAAAGAGGAAATTACCTATTTATTTTATACACAGTAATAATCAGAAGGTAGTTCAGATTTAAAAAAAAACCTTAAATCTATTAACAAAAATAATATTAAATAAGAGATAAACCTATTTATATGAAAGGGATAATTCAGAACTAAAGATATATTAAAATAAACAATTTCTTCTTTCTTTCTTCTCTCTTTTTTCTCCCCATTTTTCTTTTCCTTTCTTCTCTGACCACCCCACATATCCAGTCTTACACTTCATCCTTGTTTTTATTTGGTCTCTTTTTTCTTTTTCTTTCTCTTCTTTCTTTCCTTCCTTTGTCTGGCCATTTTTATTTCAATAATTTATCATCCATTGATTGGTTTAAAAAAACCTTGTAAATTTTTATTTTAATATTACAAGGTGAAAATGATCATTAACCTAATGTCATCTTAATTCCTATTGTATGATATATATATATATATATATATATATATATATATATATATATATATATAGGATTAATACAAATATAAAGTTTGTCACATAGCTGGCTATCTATTTCTGTCTAAGTATATATATCTATGCCTAATTCATTCTTCCTTTCTATTTATCTGTCTATGTTACACTTCTCGCTGGTTAGTCCCTGGCCAGTTCTGCCACTGACTGTTAGAGTTGGTCGTTCTGATCTGTGTCCCATCTCTCTCCACCCCTATTGTGTTGAGTGATCGGGGAGCTGGCAAAGATCAAATTGTCATCAGAATTTGTAGTGCTGGCTCAATGACAGCAAAGCTATTTTACAAAGGAAATATAAAAACTTTCTTGCAGATGGAAAAAAGAAAAACAGGAATTTCTTCAGGGTCTATTCTATGCGGTTTATATCGTTCTTTGTACAGAAATATTAACCCTTCACACTTTGAATTCTATTATGTTACTTTGTTTAATTTAGCTAAGTCTGGAACAAGGCTTAAGTCAGAGGTTCTCTCTGGCTGCATGTCACATGGGATTTGGCAGAGTAGTCATTCTTGTCATCTGCACACTGGAAATAGTATCACTGGAACCCTGGTTGAATACCCTAAAGCATTCTGCTTATGTTGACTTTCACCCCAAACTGGCATGGGGGTCGATATGGTTAGGGTGCCAGGTGTTTCCCCTATGTTCTAACAAGAGCCCTTTGTTGTCTGGCTCTGGAAAATTAATTATATCTCCAAATTTAGGGAGATCTCTTTTATTATGGGCAACGGCCACAGGTATCGAACCATCCCAATAACTCCTTCCTTTTCTTATTTGTGCCTCATATCTACACCTTCCAATGGGCATAAGCAATTCCTCAGCCCTTCTTGGTATTTCACCTATGCCTGTCCTCTCAGTTATCATTTTGACAAATCTGGTCTTCGAACTGTGTAGCGTAGCTTAAATTTAGGTCATTAGTTAGAAATTTTTATCTTAATTTCTCATCATCAAATATTTCCCAGCCTGGTCTTGTTCATACAATCATAAATTTACCAGATGTTTCCTCTGGTCAGTCATCTCCATATCCTGTTAGGGTTATTGCACTTTAAGAAACCATGGGCTGGGTCTTTACATAAAGAAATTCTATTTCTTGACTTGTTTGCACATTCCATTTTTTCTCCCCTATTTTGCCTTCATCTCCAAAATTACCAAATATTAAATCTCAATTGACTTCTTGCTCAATCAGGAGACATGTTTTCGTAATTTCCACTTTAAGCAGTGCCATCAATCATCTTTCAGCCCAGCTTCCCCCAAACAGTCTTCTTGGCAATATCTAAATAACAAAATCATTTTCTTCAAACCCTGTCTGCTTAAAAAAATAAACTTTCAAATTAAAAGCAGTTACAAATTTTCTCTCAGTTTATCAATCATGCTATTCTTTAACACTTATCTTTCCATTTGTCATAGTGTCACATAGTGTCACATAGTGTCACATCTATGCCTAATTCTTTCTTTCTTTCTTTCTTTCTTTCTTTCTTAATCTGTTCTTTCTTTCTATCTATTTATCTATCTATCTATCTCAATCTGTTCTTTCTATCTACCTATTTATCTATCTATCTATCTATCTATCTCAATCTGTTCTTTCTATCTATCTATTTATCTATCTATCTATCTATCTCAATCTGTTCTTTCTTTCTACCTATCTCAATCTGTTCTTTCTATCTATCTATCTTAGCCTGTTCTTTCCTATCTATCTATTTCAGTTGGTTCTTTCATATCTATCTATCTATCTATCTCAGTCTGTTTTTCATACCTATCTATCCATTACTGCCTAATTCTATCTATCTATCTATGCATAAGTCTATTTATATCTACTTATCTCAGCTTGTTTATTATCTGTATCAGATAGATATGTATCTATCTAAAAATATGTATTTAAGTGTTCTGTTTTTTACAAAATCCAAACTAAATGAATTACCATCAATCCTTTGTGTCCTCTCATAGTCAACAGAGGTGTGTCTTATGTAATTGACGTCACAGACTAACTGACAAATACTGTTACATTTCAGATCAATAAGGACAGTAAACAGAGTTGAAAATTTTATTGGCCATCTGGGTAAGTTTCACAGAAAGATTTTTTGTTTCATTTACTCTTTTCAGTTATTTTGGATCTGTTTAGTTGTCAGAAGACAGAAGACAGAAAACATGATTGTCAGCAAAAGAGGTTGGCAGGGTTTGAAGTTACATATTGGGAATGTCAAAAACAAAAAGGTGTGGAAATTAAACTATGTGAGTAGTGTAGTACAGTATTTTGTAGATAATAAGATAAACCATTCCATGATTTTTCAGATTTCAATTATCTGGACAGGAAATGAACATTGATGGTGATATTTCATGACTGACGAGGTAGCTTACTCTATGGTTTTAATTTTCAACACTGGTTTTGCTTAGTCATTTATCTTACATTATGAAATTTAAATGGCATATTGGAATGATAAACAAAATAAAAAAAAGATTGGGTTACAAATAAATCTACTTTAATCCAGCTTTAGGAGTTAGTGGTAGAAAAACATGAGACCAGATAAAAACAGATAAAGTTGATACATTTTTTCATAAAAAATAAACTAAAATTTCTAACAAAGTCTATTTACAGCAAAATCTATCTATCTATCTATCTATCTATCTATCTATCTATACCAAAGTCTATCTATCTATCTATATCAAATTTATCTATCTATACCCATCTATTTATCTATACACAAGTCTGTTTATCTATCAATATCAAAGTATATCTATCTCTGCCTAAGTCTATCTATCTATCTATCTATACCAATATATACTCAAGTCTCTCTTTCTGTCTGTCTATTTATCTATCTTTACCCAAGCCCCTCTTTCTGTCTATCTATCTATCCATCTATCCACAAGACTGTCTATTTATCTAGCTATCTATATCTAAGTATATCTATCTCTACAAAATGCTATCTATCTATCTATCTATCTATCTATCTATCTATCTATCTATCTATACCCAACTCTACCTATCTATCTGGTATCTGGATAACTGCACAACTGACAAGTGCCTGACAGACAACTGCCTGATAAGGACAATTGCCAAACAGAAAAATGCCCGATAGGAACAAGTGCACAACAGAAAAATGTCTGATGTTTATATATATATATATAGAATATTTAGATGTTATTGCTGTTATTCAAAAGGGAAAGTATCATAGTATAATTTCAGTGCAATAGTAGTTTTCCCCATGTTGCAAACTGAAAGATACAATCAATTGAGAGAGAAATTTTGATTCTTCACTTTTGATCTTCACTGGCAATTGTTTATCTTACTAAAAAGTAAGTTTCAATAGATTTAAACCTTTCATATATTCTTTATGATTTTGCTGGGTTTTTTCTTCTTTTTCTTCTTCTTCTTCTTCTTCTGATGATGATGATCATCATCATCACCATCCTCCTCCTCCTCCTCCTCCTCCAGTAATAATAATAATAATGTTAACAATAATATAAATAATGCACATTGTAATAATAATCTTAAATATTGATTAAGAAAGCAATAATGAAACTAATAAGAAGAATGATTTTATATTGAACAGTTCAACGTTTGCAGACTCACCACATAATTCTTTGTTCTCAAAAATATCTTGTATCCAACAAATAGTAAGCTTCACCTCAACACACGTTCTTCATCTCCATAAGAAGTGTGATGGAACGGTTAGCCATTATCTATAATTTTCCCTTTCGAATAACAACAAAAATATTTAAATATTCTATATATATAAAAACATTGGGCATTTTTCCATCGAGCAGTTGTCCTTATCAGGCAGTTATCCGTTAGGCTCTTCTCACTCAAACCCTATCTCTCCATATCCAAGTCTCTCTATCTATCTATTCCCAAGTCTATCCATCTTTATCTACCCAAGTCTATCTATCTATCTATCTATAAGTCTATCTATCCCTACAGAAATCTATCTATTTATCTATCTGACCTGTCACAAAAAAATGTCGTATTTTTTCATAAAAAATATATTGTACAAAACTTTGAAGGAAAGATTTGAAAATTTTATTTGCTGATATAAATGTTAAATATCTTTTAGAGAAAGACAGACAGATAATTTTTACAGACAGATAAATATGACTTTTTTCTTCATTTTCTTTCCAATAATTTAGGTAGTCAATTTTCCAGAATTTTGAATTATCCAAACATTTTTCAGACTCTAGTCCCAATGTGCCCAGATAATCAAGGAACGACTGTAACAGACGCGATGGAAAGTGTGAAACATTTTCTTGGAAGGCATCTTTTGCTATTCATATGTATCACTGGATTTCCAAACAAACCGATTAAGGGATTTGAAAATGTTCTTAGAAACAAAGAAGATAACGTTCAACTCATATGCAATACAAATCCCCTATATAGCAGTGAATGCTGGACAATTTCATCATAGATGAAGAAAAGACTTGATGTGACAGAAATGATGGTCTAATGACAAACGATGAAAGTGCCATGGAGAGAGCATGTGGGAAATGAGGAAGGTTTAAGAATAAGAAGAATTTTTAGCCATTGCTGCTGTTGATAGTCCTCATGTGACATGATTTCTGTTATGGTACAGTTCCTTATGAATTTGTAGTGCTAGTCCACAATGTTCAAAGGAGGATTCTCTTTGCCAAGACCCTCAGTTGATGCTAATTGTCATTTTTTGTCTTCTTTATACCTGTTCTTTTGTTGCCCTTTCTCCAAGACAACATTTTCTCAGTTTCTTTCAATTTCAGTAACACCAGGTGTCTTCATGGCTTTATCACCTTGTTTGGGATGCAATGATTTTAAAAAAGTTAGGGGGAGGGAAAAAATGAGTGGGGTTATATGACTATTGTCATTTATTTTAATGAAAACATGAAATTAAATTTCTAATATGTAACATTATTTTTATTCACCTCTGAACTTTTTTAATTACTGTTGATCAGTGTGTGTGTGTGTGTGTGTGTGTGTGTGTGTGTGTGTGTGTGTGTGTGTGTGTGTGCCCTGAGTTCTCATCTGATGGTTTACCTTACATTCTTGTGCATGATATCTTAGGCTCTCTATTACCACTGAGGTGGGCGTTTATATATCTGTCATACAGCTACTTCCCACATGTGCATCTCAGGTGTAGCTGAATTTATCACATAGGTCTACACTCAGTGATTCAGGCCAATCCTGTACTTGGATTCTCTGAAGGACAACGAGTGCAAGGTCTATTCTGTTGTAGTATGATGCTGGAACAGACATTACACACAATTTACACCAGGAGACTGACCAGGAATCATTCTTGGCTGTTGAGTAGGGAAAAATGTGACCTCACATTTGCAGATGGGAGAAAAACTTTGTAATACATACATTTATATAAACAACCACTCCATGCAGTCTTGGGCAGTCTCTCATACATTGCAGACAGAATATAAGATCCAAGTATTAGACTAAAACTCTGGGAGCTACTTCACACCGACACAAGCTGAAAGTAACTGTTGAAATATTAGAGTGAATAAAATGTTAAGTAATGAAATTAAAACCACCCTATGCAAGGCGGTAAAGCCACTAAGACACAAGGAGTTAGTGGGTGTGAGCAAATGAAAAAACAGAAGCATTATTGAGGAGTGAGAACAATATAAGACAGTAGATAATGATTAACATTGCATTTCAATTTTGGAAGATCAAACTTCTCTGGAAAGCAAAAAACCAGAAGAGAGTTCCATATATGAAAAGCGTGAGAAAAGAAACTGTTAGCATAGAATTTACACTTCCATCTAGCCATTTCAAGTGTAAAATGATGAGACCTTGCTGCCAATCTAGTACTGCACTTCAATTCATAAAGTCTAGGTATGATAGCAAAGAGTTCAACCCAACAATTACATGAAAGCATTTATATAAAAGGCACAGGGAATCAACTTTACGGTGGTGAGAAAATGACTCAAGCCAAGATATCAAGTCAGGAGCAATAATATTGCAGATTCAGCTTTGAATTTTATCAAGAATCTCTAAGTATAAAGCAGGAGAAGCGGACCGTACATGGCAGCAATATTCGAGGAACTGCCTGAAATCAAAGATCAAACTGTTGCATGCATTGGCCTTTTCAATCTTTCTGTACACCTGTGATTCTTGGAGATGAAATAACAGACTTCAAGTGAAGAATTCAGACATTCGGAACAAGATGCTATGGAACCATCCTAAGCATCTTCGACATAGACCATCACAAATAATGCCGTTTCAGATAAGAAACAGCCTCTGTTGAGAGATATAACCACTGTTACAAGAGGAATTTGAAATGACATGGATTCATCATGAGAACCACTGCCATCCTATAAGATACCATTTTAGGCAAAAGAAGAAGAGACAGAAGAATATTACTGGTAAATTTTTTTTTTCAAAAATGTATTGCTGGCATTTTTAATTATACTATTTTTATACTTTGATAGTGTTTTGATCCTAGCTTTGGGGGGGAATTTTGCCCATGGCTGGGACCCTAACAGGTGCTACCACCCTGGATCAGGGTTTGTCCTGTGAACAAAAGTAATTAAAAGGTAGTTCCATGCTCCCTAAAACCTCCCAATCAGAAGCCTTGTTGCTGGATATACTTTAGGATGGTTGCAATTGGATATGCAATGTTAATCTTATTTGATTTGACTTCAATATAAATGTAATTGATTTGATAACTAAAATCAATCAGGAGTCAATTAATCTAATTATATTTATTAAGTAGACAAACAAAAAATTCATTTGTTTTTCAAATGTAGCTGCCATCTGTTACTTCTGTTTGAAGTTTTATTATTGGTTAATTATAGCATTGAGAGACAAATGTCTTTCATTGAAACTTTTTAGCATTGTCTCACTTGTAAAAATGAACAATTGGGATATCTTATGGCAAAACTGATTAGTTTGAAAAGGAAAGATCTAATTTTTACTTAACAGACCTTCCACTAGCAGAAGGTAGCCTGATAATATATTGGGGCAATGTTTTCCCTTTGATTTTTTGACTTAAGTATAAACCTGACTCCTTTGA
Source organism: Acanthosepion esculentum (assembly GCA_964036315.1). NCBI lineage: Eukaryota > Metazoa > Mollusca > Cephalopoda > Sepiida > Sepiidae > Acanthosepion > Acanthosepion esculentum. The sequence continues at coordinate 2,705,117 of OZ038514.1, forward strand.
CAAGGTATGACACAAGGATCTGATGGAACTGCTTAGCAACCTTGGGAGGGATATCAGAATAATCAAGAACCTATACAGGCAACAAACAGCATGCATATGCATAGTAAATGAGTTCAGTGAATATACAAAAATAGAAAAGGGCGTAAAAGCAAGGATGTGTCTTCTCACCTGACCTGTTCAACCTATACAGCGAGGCAATTCTGAGAGAATTGGAAACCCTACTGGGATTTAGCATGGCAGCCACAATCTTAACAACATAAGATACACAGTTGTCACAGTACTGATAGCAGACATGGAAAAGAAATTACAAAATCTCCTACAGAAGTTAGCGACGGAGAGTGAGAAGAAAGGACTAAGCACAAACTAGAAGACATAATACGTGGTCATCAGTAAGAGGAAGAGCTCGAAATGCAATTTGCAGGTCAGGAACACTAGAATCAAGCAGACACAGAAGTTTAAATATCTGGGAAGCATCTTGACAGAGGATGGTAAGTGTGACACTAAAATCTGTAGACATATTAGGATGGCCAAGGTCACATTCCAAAAGCTGAGCAGAGTTCTGCAAGACAGCAGGGTTTCTTTGATAACAAAGTAAAGAATACAGATCTGCTACGTGACATCTGTTGGACGATTTTCTCAAAGATGAAGAAGAGACTCGAGGCAACGGATATGTGGTTCTACATAAGGATGCTGAGGATATCATGAACTGGGCGTGTGAGCAACAATGAGGTCTTAGAGAGGATGCAGACAAGGAGGAGGCTTATCAGGAAGAGGCAGCTGAAGTCTCTGGGACACATAATAAGGAAGGAGGGCCTGAAGAATCTGATACTCATGAGTCTAATAGAGGGAAAGAGAGACAAGGGAAAGCAGCACATGACATACCTAGTGGGCTTGAGCAGATGGATGAGAGAACGTGGCCTGGGCGAGGAAGCAGAGGGAAGAAGCTTGCTGAGAGCTGCAAGTGATAGAAGGAGGTGGAGAGCCATGATTGCCTACATCCTGAAAGGACATGGTACATAAAAAGAAAGATAAACCTGACTAATGTTTTTCTTTAGGCTCGAGTGAAGGGCAAACCAGAATTCCCTGGTCGTAGGTAGGTGGCACATAGGTCCCTTTGACACTTCTTCTTACTTTAGCCAAGCAACTGCTACCATACATGACTAACCGGGACTCTATTTATATAGGGTTACCAGAAGAAACATCTGGTTTCTGACAAAGTGTCACTTGATCTCCTCCTTGATTTATTTCTTCTCCTTCGCTCAAGTGGGTTGCCACTTTGAACCCCAGACTTATTGTTCAGCTCTTAAAAAAACTTGACACTTCTGGCTCTGATAACATCATTTAGGGCCCACTTTATTTCACGTGTGTTCAACCATTCACATGGGGGGACCTATTGTGCCACAGTCTTGCAAACAGACATTTGGCATTTTTGGAACATGTATCCCAAGTGTAATGTGCTATATCTAATCTGAAAGTAGAGAGTCTCGCGATTTCAGAACTGGTCTAACTTTGTCCTAAAACCAAGTATTTATCAAGTTATGGTTATTTGAAATTAATCAAAACTTTCACGTTTAATCATCAATCCTTAGATGATCAGTTCTGGATGGTTGCTTTTTCGGACACTTTTTGTTGCTAAAGTCATTGGAATCTTGTTGAAATGAATGTTATAAGTAACAGACGGATCTAACTTAATACAATAACGACAATACCAGGTAGAAGCTTATGAAGCTTTATTAGACTAAGTCAGCTTCAGCGTTTGAAAAAAAAGATTATATTTATTTTAATGGATATTTCCAAATGAGAGGGGGACGTGGGATGTGTTTTATTAACACATTCTTGTATTTTGACGGAAACCAGTCCAGATATGAATTGTGGGAAACGAAATTCTTAGGCTACCTTAGAATACGAAAACTTCATGGCATCATCCTTTGCCAAGATGACCAGAAGGAAGACGATGATTTTATGGAAAGAAATGCGACCCTGTTCGCTGAATTAATACAATGCCTGGATGACAGAAGTTTGTCTTTAATAATGCGAGAAGCCAAGGACAATGGACGCCGAGCGCTACAGATATTGCGTGAACACTACTTACCAAAAGGTAAGCCTAAAATTATTGCTTTATATACTGAACTAACTGCATTAAGGAGGCGAGAGAATGAATCCGTAACAGATTATATTATACGGGCTGAGAATGTCACAAATGCCTTAAAAATGTCAGGTGAGGCTATTTAAGATCGGCTGTTAATAGCCATGGTTTTGAAGGAATTGCCAATGACATTTAAACCATTCACGACAGTCATAACTCAAAAAGATAAAAAAAACTAACTTTCACTGAGTTTAAAGTCGCATTACGTAGTTATGAAGAAACTGAAAAAATGTGCACCCCCCCCCCCCCCCAAATCGAGGAAAAAACGTAATGCAACTAAGGATGTCATTTAAAAAATTCAGAAAAGTAATCCCTCCAACCTACCAGACCAGGAATTATGATATTAAAAATAAGGGGCCTAAAAACAACAACAACAACAGCAGGAATAATAATAAGAATAATAACAGAAAATCAAATATCATCTGCTTTCGTTGTGGTAAAGTCGGGCATATACGTGCGAAATATCAATTTTATAAAAGGAGTGATTTTTGTAAAAATGTAAAAGCTTTTTCGAATGAGGGAACATATGCCTTTTCGTTTGAGTTGGATACTATACCCAATAATAATAATTCTTAACTAGTCGATACGAGTGCGACAAATCATGTAATTACAGATAAAACAAAATTTATTAATTTTGACCCCTATTTCGAAACTGATACACATTTTATAGAGTTGGCTAACGGAACTAGAGCTAACAATTTAATTTTAAAAAGAGGCGATGCCTGTATTTATTTACGAGATACTAATGGAAATATTTGTAAATGTTTATTAAAAAGGGCTTTATATATCCCTAAATTTAAACAAAATATTTTCTCGGTTCAGTCTGCTGTTAAAGTTAATTTTCACCGAGACAATTCAAAGTTAATATACCCAGACGGAACTGAATCTAATATACAACAAAAAAATGGACGCTTATATTATTTGAAAAGTATTAAATCTGTGAAAACAGCCACCCACGACTTAGCGACTTGACATAAAATATTAGGTCACTGTAATAGTTCGGATGTTAAAAAATTACAAGAACACGTTACAGGAATGAAAATTACATTTTCAAATGGCTTACAACATTGTGACACATGTATTAAAGAAAAAAATGACAAAGTATATAGAAATAGAGATCGAATCCCAAAATCAACAGATATCTTGTTCAGAGTTTATTGCGACTTAGCGGGTCCAATTTCACCAATGGGTATAGTCTCTTATGCATATGTATTAAACTTTGTGGACGAATATTCAGGACTTATTATGATATATTTTCTGAAAAACAAATCTGATACCTTACAAGCTACAAGAATGTATTTATCTGATATTTCACCTTATGGAAAAGTGAAAATAATTAGAACAGATAATGGTGGAGAATTTACTTCTGATGATTACGAAAACCTCCTAATAAATGAAGGCATTAAACATGAGAAGACCAGTCTCTATTCGCCGCACCAGAACGGAATCGCTGAACGTAGTTGGCGGACGCTTTTCGAAATGGCTAGATGTTTGCTAATAGAATCTAAGTTACCCAAAAATCTGTGGGTCTATGCATTAAATACCGCCGTATATATAAGAAACCGTTGTTATAATAGTAACATTAAAAAGACTCCTTACGAGGCTTATACGAATTACAAACCCAACATAAGTTATATGCATATTTTTGGTACAATTTACTATACATATGTTGACCACAGGGCAAAACTTGATCCAAAAAGTGAACGAGGCATATTTATTGGCTATGACAAATCAAGTCCGGCCTATATGATTTATTTCCCAGAAAGTAAAATAATAAGAAAAATAAGATGCGTCAGATTTACAGATTCCTTTGAGCAAGTAAAGGATCCCGAAGAAAAGAATATTAATTGTGAGGAGCTAGTCCCACACGAACCAGTATGGCCTAATTATGAGATAAGGCCTATAAATAGAAAACCCGTTCAAGAGCCACAATTAGAGGAAGGTGTTGAGTTCACATGGTCCAGTAGAACCTGAACATCTTCCTGGTGTGGCAGAGTATGAAGGTGTCATCTACGTACCATAACCATATAGTTGGCTTTAGAGATATAGATTCTAATGCCATTTCCTCCAAGTATTCCATGTATATATTCGCCATTGCTGGTGATAATGGCGAGCCCATGCTAATCCTCAGCCTGTCGATATATGTGTGATCCCATTCCGAAGTGTGTTGTTTGTATACAGAAAGTCAACATCTCCATCAGATTATCTATTGGAATACTGGTCCGTTCTAGGGATGAGTCAGAGGCCAATCTGTTTCTGACTACTGAGAGTGCCTCCTCCGTGGGTACCTTGGTGAACAAACTCATCACGTCCAAGCTCATCATCTGGTTGGATTGGATGCAATGATAACAACAAAAAATTGCAATATGAGCACTGGTAAAAATGGTTGCTGAAGACATTAGGTTTATAATACCCAGAAATTCAAACACAGATGTCCTCAAGGATAAAGGCGTTGGTTAGATCCAGTGACAGGACCCAAAGAGTGTGAGTTCAATACCCGGTTAAGGCAGTGGAGAACTTTCAGCGGTAAAATTAACAGGAGATAACTGACATCCATTAAACATGACACGTGGAACTAGAACAGCCTTTCCCAGTGAGCGAAATAAAGGGTTCAGTTCGACATTTCCAACCACCTGAAGAAAGCCGGAGCGTACAACGACCGAAACGTTGTAATAAATATGGCGACAAAGATGAGGACAATAGTCCGAATAATGTAAATAATGTACATAATGCCTCATCTCAGAAATATAGACAGATAATTATTATCATATAATAATTAGCAACCGAACCAAAAAGCACTCTACATAAAACATCTAGCACCCGGTAATCATTTCATCTTATTTAACAACGGCAATAATGTGTTAAAAGATTTTTTTTAAAGTAGAATGACGCCAACTTGAATTCCAGTCACGTTCCTTTCGCGGGGCTCCGAATAAACGCTACTACTATATAGGCATCACATAACTCCATCTTAAAAAGACAACCGTGAAGAGAAATGAATAACGCTTACAAAATCTTTTAAAATGGCTAAAGAAGTTGCCGAAAGCACTTGTGTCAATAGACGCTACGAAAACATTTCACGCTCTCTTGCACCCAACAAACTCGAGTTTGTTGGGTGCAAGAGAGCGTGAAATGTTTTCGTATATATATATATATATATATTGTAAATCGGATATAAGAGACCCGGATATAAGAGAAACCCGGATATAAGATATATTTTCTCTGGTCCAAAATTAGAGCCTGTGTTAATAAAACAAAATAGACCAAACCCGGATATAAGAGACTTCTTCTCCGGTCCCGACAACTCTCTTATATCCGGGTTACACTATATATATATATATATATATAGAGAGAGAGAGAGAGAAAGATGTTTCGTTGAATAATTTAGACATGTTCTGTTTACTAGAGAAAATCGCCGTTGATACAAATTTCTTTTATTCCGATCACTTTCGACATAGAACAATGTCATCATCAGGGGATTATTTATTGCAAGACAAATATTGTAATGTTCATTATTGTGAAAGACAAAATTGTTGCGTTCATTTGAAAGTTAAATTTCTTACATGTGGAATAAAAAAACGATGAGTCCGTGCTTGATCGCTGACACCTTTTAAGGGGAGGTTACTAAGTATGTTTGTGGAGATTTTTCTTTTCTTTTTTTTACGAACACCACGATTTTCTGTCGTCCTTCAATAACGACACCAAAAAGCTTATCCGTGAATATGAAAGGATCCAATTGAAAATAAGTAGACACAACATGTCTAAATTAAAACAAAAAATACGCATATATATATATATATATATATATATATATATATATATATATATATATGTGTGTGTGTGTGTGTGTATGTGTGCGTGTGTGAGTGAGCGTGCATATATGTAAATATGTGGGTGTGTATGTGTGTGTATGTAAAATGCCTAGGTGAAATACATTGAAAAAACATTTAGATTTCTTCCCTACCCACATCATTTCATGCTAAATGCTAAAAAATGAGGATATAAAGTCCACAAATACCCAAAACTAGACACCACCGATAGGACTTCTAACATCAACAACACAAAACTCATAATCCTACCATCTAACACTCTATCTAGAAAATTTGAAAATAAATTAATTATCCCTAATATTATGATCTTTACCATCACGCACAAAGCAATCAAATATAATTTAGAAGAAAAATAACTCCAACACCAATTCAGAGGCAGGTATTTATCAAATAAATCGTTTACGATAAAAAAAAAAGTACTTATACTGGCGAGACATCTCGGAATATAAAAGCCGATATCTACAAACATAAAAGGGGTTTGCATATGAACAACCATTCTCTGATGAAACTTTAATAAAAGTGAAACATGTTAAGTTGATGAACGTTTCCTATTTGTTCTTTATCTTATCATATATATATATATATATATATATATATATATATATATATTATATATAAGATAACGATATATATTTCTATATGTCAAGAATAGTATTGGGGAAACTGTATGACAAAGTGGAAAAGTTTACTTGTGACACGTTTTGTCCTTAAGGACTTCATATACATATCTTATATATGTACCTTATATATATATATATATATGGTGGACTCTCCCGTCGTATTTGACGTATGAGGGTCAAACAGCTCAGTCCCTAGGAACTGACAGCCAGACACCAGCACATATGATTTGATTATAGTGGTTAAGGCTTTGTGCAGAACCAACCACACATTTTTGAATACAGAGACCTTGTTTATATATATATATATATATATATATATATATATATATATATATATATATATGATGTATCTTTCACTTCGGGTGGGCCCTTTTTTGTGGGGTGTATAACTCACTTCGGGTGGACCCTTTTTGTGGCATTATCACGTTGCTTTGGAGTAGTGCTTCTTAATCTGTGACCCTCTACCTGAAGTGGCTCTTGAGCCTTGTACAGAGCAAACATCAGTGTAATATATATATATATATATATATATATATATATATATATATATATATATATATATATATATATATATCCAAGTACACATTTATATATACATTTTATTCGTATTTTTGCACAAAGATTTAAACAGTGTGGATGCAGGAATGGTGAGGGGCTGGTCACATAGAAGAAACTGACAAAATGATTCTACTCCTTAGAGGGCTATATAAAAAAGAGTTTCAGTGTGTGGAAGGTGGAGGAAAAACCACCATCTTCTTTTTTTTTTTTTTTTTTTCCACTTTTTAGGGCTGTCATTGCTGGTTATTTACCTTCATAAACTTCGGAATGCTTATCTATGCTGATTGGGCAGTTGGAGGGAATGTGTCCGTAAAGGTGTCAAGTCTAAGTTTATTGTCACTTCTCTACAGACTGACTCTATTTTTGCACACACATAAACACACACACACACATACATACATACATATATATATATATATATATATATATATATATATATATATATATATATATATATATAACTTCCGACTCTTTTTCAACTCTTTTTCCTCGGTCGATAGCTCTGACAGCTTTATTAAGTAATACTGATCTTACGTGTCATCCGGCTTTTTCCCTCCTAGGCTGGGGTCAGTGTGTCGTTCCGATAGGGTTGATTCGGGTTTTCCAAAATCTTAATCGGGATTGACTGCGAAGTCTAGTGGTGGGCCGATTATGTATGTTCGGAACCACAAAGAAGATTGCATAATTCCTGCCCAAGTACAGCGCTGGGAACGGTTGGTAACACTAACAACAGGTTTATTGAATGTAAAAAAATAAACTGGTAAATAAAATGTCTCTTTTACTTACCTAAAAATCAATTTATCCTCTTTTTGCCGGATGGTAATTTGAGAATCTATCAGTAATTGTTATAAAATAGTGAAAGGAAGTGTCTGTCATGCGTGTGTCTGTGTATCCCCACCGGATGTGTTTCTTGTGAGGCGGCAGCAGTTTGACAACACCTTGTCGCGTCTGATTCTTCGTCTGTCTGTGGGCCCTTTTTTATATTGATGACTCTCCTCAAAAATTTGAAGTTGATATATCGTATTTCACTACCCGGGCATTTTTATCTTAATAGGTCTGTTAATAACCATATAGCACTCTCTTTGTTTTTAGAACTTTCTGTGAATATAATGGTGTTTGTGGCGGACATACTTGGGAATTAAATAAAATCCAGATGCCTTCTTTTTCTAGAAAAATTTGGGTCACTCTTTTCTGTATGAATATACACGTTTTGGACAGATATAATGAATGTAAACAAACCGCCGAATTTAATTTTTCACCATCAAAAAATGCGGACAGCGCTTTAATCATGTCTTTTTCTCATCGACGGAAGTGTATAGGGTGGGGAACTTGGTTTTGTTCAATTTTAATGAGTCTTGACTAGTTAATTCTGGGTTCTATTCTCCTTGGAACCGTTAAATTCATTTTATTGTTTAAAACAGAATTCTTAACCCGTTTGTTTTTTTATAAATTTTTCTCAACCATTAACCTACTCACCTGAGAATTTTCATAATTATTATCCAATTAGTAGTCCATCCAAATCACCAACCTGCAAATTCTAGCAATTAATATTTGAACCGGGTCAGTGCATTTCTACATACATACATAATATTTCAAACAAGCTTTATTGAACAATATTAAAAAAATTTATCCAACTTTTTTTAGATTTTTCAAACTTCTGACAAAGGTGTTTTATGCCAGAATTAAAAATGGTAAACTTTCCAAAATTCATTTGTGAGTATATACATATATATATATATGTGTGTGTGTGTGTGTGTTGGGGATTAGTGAATATGTATGTTAAAAATCAGATGGAAAAATATTTGTGAAGGCGTGTTCGATAAAATTCAATCCTCAACACTATTCATTAATTTTTTGAACAAATCATGTAAAAACAAAGTTTAAGAAAACCAAGGCAAATTGAATGCAAAAACAATAATGGTTTATATACAATTAGGATATATACAAATGAGTTAAAAACTGTTAAATGTTTTGTGTTAATATATTGTATCTGGTGTGTTGATTTTTAGCACGTTAGAAACTTTTTGAATGTGTCAATAAGATTTTGTTCGAAAAATAAACAGTTGTTGTTTTGTGCAAGTGTTTATGTACAATTGTCTTTTAGTCAACCGAAGTTGCGTACCCTTAGTTGTGTTTGTATGAAATGTTCTGAGTTATTAATACTTGTTTAGTAGTGATGGAAAATGTCACTTTTGAAGTATAATAATGAAGTTTGTAAAGTTTTTTTGTTTGACAGAGAGAGAAAGATTATGCCAAATAGTTGTTGAGTCAGAGTTTGATTTGCGCGGGAAGATCAAGATTTTGAATTGCGTGAATTTGCTTTGGCGTCTCTCTGGATGCTGGAATCTGACTAACTAAGCAGTTGAGTTTTTTTCTTTTTATATGTTTTTAGCTAGAAAAATAGGCACAAGAAATTTGAGCGCCAAAGAGATTTTCCACGTGCATTTTAGGCTGTTAACCAATGAGAAACTGAGTTGTTGAAATTAGTGTTCTGATTGGATAACAGGTGTGTGTGGGTGTAAAAACGGATTGTTCTGCTAGTAGGGGTGAAGGATAACGTAGATGATTCCACAATTACCCCCCCCCCAGATTAATAGTCATTATGTATGAATATTAATATGTGATATATGTCCTGAACTTAGTAGGCCAATGAACATGCCTACCCGATTTGGTACAAGTAGTCTTTATGGTGGTAGCGGTATCTGTTGGATGTGTTTGTATATGTGGTAATTCTGTTTGTGTCGCATCTTGAGTAGTTGAATTGTCATTACCATCTTGCATGTATGATGGCTTTAAACGATCAATGCTTACTGTGTTGTGTTTTCCGGTAATGTCGATTACAAAGTATTTTGGTGATCGGGAAATAACTAGGTGTGGTCCAGTGTAGTTTGGCGTTAAGGGTTTGCGAACAGCGTCTCGACGGAGGAAAACGTCGTCTGCTGAATGTAAGTCTGCCGGTATGTAATATGGTTTATTGTATGCCCGAGTTGGTGTGTAAATCATGTCAGTCATCTTTTACTTTAAATCAGTAACGAAATGACTGGAAGCGGCATTCTCCGTGTTGTTGTTGAAAATCTGTCCAGGTAGAGTCGAAGGTTTACCAAAGACTAACTCTGCACTGGTACACTTTAAGTCCAACTTCACCGTGTTGCGCAGCGCAAGCATGACAAAAGGTATCTTGTTCACCCAGGTACGACCGGTGGTGGATGCTATAAGAGCATACTTAAGCTGCCTGTGAAACCTCTCCACCAGGCCATTGCTACAGGGGTGATAAGCTGTGGTGGAGATGTGCTTGATTCCTAGTAGGCTTGTAAACTCACTGAAGAGAACAGACTGAAACTGTGGGCCCCTATCAGTAGTAATGACCGATGGGCATCCAAATATTGAGATCCAATGAGTGAAAATTGCATTTGCTACAGTCTCGGCTGTTATCGATGACAATGGTACTGCTACTGGCCATCGTGTGAAACGGTCAATTATGGTAAGTATATATTCGTTTCCGTTCACACGATCCAGGGGACCGACTAAATCCGCATGTATGTGTGTAAAGCGACCATCAGGGTTCGGAAAGGTTGACGAAGGTGCTTTAGTATGACGTCCAATCTTGGTTGTCTGGCAACGTTGACACATGCAGGACCACTGTTTGATGTCAGTTGCCATACCGGGCCAGACGAATCTGTCCGATATGGTCCGCAACGTTGCTTTAGCACCAGGGTGAGCTTGTGAATGGAAATGTTCAAAAATTGGTCGTCGCATAGAAGGAGGAAGATAAGGGCGTGGACTGCTCGTACTGATATCACAGTATACTAATTTTTCAGTGAACGGTAGCGGTCTCTTTTCAATCTGCAAAGAGGTATCGGATTGAACGGAGGAGAACGTTTCGTCGCTAAGCTGCTCTTTTGCAAGTAAGTGTGTCAAAGTTGAGTGTAGCGGTTTGTACTGGACTGAGTGTTGCACGAGGCAATGTGTCTGCGACAGTGTTATTTGTCCCTTTTACATAGCGAATGTCAGAAGTGAATTGGCTTATAGTCCATATAACGGACGTCTCGAGGACTGTGTTTGTCTGATTTGGAGTGTAGGGCATATGTCAACGGTTTATGGTCAGTGAATATTGTAAATTCACGACCTTCCAAAATGTGACGATAGTGCCGAATTGCTAAATATATTGCAAGTAACTCCCGCGAGAAGGTACTATACTTCTTCTGCGCGGAGCTTGAGCTTGAGAGAGAAAAACGATAACGGTTTCTCTGTTCCGTGTATTACTTGGTGTAAGACAGCGCCTACGGTGTTCGAAGATGCATCAGTAGCTAAGGTCAGCTTGGCATCGTCTGATGAAGTGATATAAGACAATTTTGTAATTTTTGCAACGCGTCTTTTGCAGAATTAAAGGAGTTCATTTCTTCAGGTGATAAAGAAATCTTCGAATTTTTTTTCTTGTGTCTAGACAGTATATTAGTCAAAGGTAAAAGGATCGAAGCACAATCAGGAATAAATTGGCGGTAATAAGTGACCATCCCGAAAAACCTTCGGAGTTGTCGTAAGCTTGATGGTGGTTGGAAGTTTGTTATTGTGTTTACTTTCTGGTCGAAGGGAGTTAAGCCATGTTCATCAATGTTATGACCAAGAAAGCTTAGGCTTGGGACGGCAAATATGCAGTTATCAATGTTTAACTTGAGACCATAGTGTTGCAGACGTTGAAAGACAGTTTGTAAGTGCTCATGGTGTTCCTTGTGCGACTTGTTGGGTATCAAAACATCATCGATGTAAGCATAAGTGTAAGGTGGTCCACGGAGGACTTCGTCGATGAGTCTCTGGAAGGACTGGGCTGCATTACGCAAGCCAAAAGGCATTCTAGTAAATACGAACAGTCCAAAAGTTGTTGTTACTTCAGTTTTTGGAATATCAGATTCTTCTATAGGGATCTGGCAAAAAGCCTTTCGCAGGCCTAATTTAGTGAAAACTTTGGCACCTTCCAGGGATAAAGCAAAATCTTTTATGTGTGGGATTGGATATTTATCCGGAATTGTTTGTGCGTTGAGAAGTCTGTAATCACCACACGGACGCCAGTTAAGAGAATCTGCCTTAGGTACCATATGAAGCGGAGTGGCATAAGAATTGGCCGATGGGCGAATTATTCCCAATTTAAGCATGTTATTAAATTCGTCTTTAGCTATCCGTAATTTGCTGGGGTGGAGACGGCGAGGCTGGGAATAAACTGGAGACCCTATTGTCTTTATTGAGTGCGTAGCATTATGTTTGATTGGTTCCGCGTAAGTGAATGGTGACAGTAAAGGTTGGTATTTACGTAGCAAACCCTCGTAGCCATTTGCTCTACGGCGGTTAAACCTAGTGTCACATGTTTTGAAATAAAACCACAGAGTTTTAAATTAGTGCTTGTGTCTGTCAGCGTGCGTGAAGCTAGTTCAATGGACAAATTATAGTGTGTGAGAAAATCCGCACCGAGAATTGGCATTTGAACATTAGCTACTGTGAAGGTCCATGTGAATTCTCTTTTTAAACCTATATTTAATGACAAAATGCGTTCACCGTAAGTAGTAATAGGTGTGCCATTTGCTGCTTGCAATTTCAACGAGGCTTGTTTGGTTAGCGTTGACTTATCGCAGTATTTGAGTGGTATCACACTAATCTGTGCGCCGGTATCGATTAAGAAATCTAGATGACTGTTCCTATCACGAATGTAGAAAAGGCGGTTTGCGTTATTAAGTCTGGCATCCAACGCCTTTACTGGGTGCCAGAAAACTCGTTTCCCTGAACGTTAATTGAAGATGTATTCTTGTAAGCACATGGCGGTTGGCATTTTTTTTGCGCGCGCCAAACACCTCATGGTACCAGCAGTTACCATGCTGACGGCGGTGATGATCATGATGGTGGTGTCAGCGACGCGACGCTGAGCGTGGTCTACGGTGGTCATGTCGGGCAATAGAGTTGTCACGACTTCTTCTCGGCGTGTTTTGTACTTCGTCGAGCCGTAGAGAAATCTTTTGCAATTCAGATGACAAAAATTGTAGTTTCTGATTAAGATCCGACGTGAGGTCATTTGATGTAGTTGTAGAAGAAATGTGTCGAGTCGGAGCGGTGTCAGCTACTTTGTCGGCGATTATAGCCAATTTTTGAATATCAACCTCATCCGTTAAGGCGGCTAGAATTCGAACTATGTCGGGTTGAAGCTTGTCTAACCACATTTGTCTGAAGACAGTATCGGATATGCTGTTGTTACCAAGCAATGACTGCATTCGACGTAATAATTGGCATGGCTTGCTGTCGCCTATAGTTAAGTTGGTTAGAAGGTCTCTAATTTTGCGTTCTTCGGAAAATCCGGTTCGATGTAATATAGCTTGTTTTAATGTTTCATAGGGTTTGTCTGTTGGCATGTTGGTTAGTATATCAGCTACCTCTGCAGCGACTTCTGCGGGTAACTTCTCGACTACCGAGGCAAATTTTGATTGTTGAGATGTGATATGCCGCGCTTGAAATATTGCGTCCAGTTGTAGGAACCATGTCTGTACATTGGGATTATATGCTGTCGAAGGAATAGGATCAGTCATGTTGAACAGGTAGTAACTTAAAAGGAAAAACAGTAGCTATTCGCGCCTTTTATGAGAAGGGAAAAAGATGAAATCTGGTTGTGCTGTGATTAAAAATATTCTCTTTTTTGAACGTATCCACTGCAAATTTCGTTGGTTGTTTTTTTTTTTTTTTTTTTTTTTTTTCTGTTCAAATGTCGGTGGTCACCATTTTTGTTGGTGGCTTTGCCTGTTCAAACGTCGAGGTTACCAATTTTGTTGGGGATTAGTGAATATGTATGTTAAAAATCAGAAGGAAAAATATTTGTGAAGGCGTGTTCGATAAAATTCAATCCTCAACACTATTCATTAATTTTTTGAACAAATCATGTAAAAACAAAGTTTAAGAAAACCCAGGCAAATTGAATGCAAAAACAATAATGGTTTATATACAATTAGGATATATACAAATGAGTTAAAAACTGTTAAATGTTTTGTGCTGATGTATTGTATCTGGTGTGTTGATTTTTAGCACGTTAGAAACATTTTGAATGTGTCAATAAGATTTTGTTCGAAAAATAAACAGTTGTTGTTTTGTGCAAGTGTTTATGTACAATTGTTTTTTAGTCAACCGAAGTTGCGTACCCTTAGTTGTGTTTGTATGAAATGTTCTGAGTTATTAATATTTGTTTAGTAGTGATGGAAAATGTCACTTTTGAAGTATAATAATGAAGTTTATAAAGTTTTTTTGTTTGACAGAGAGAGAAAGATTATGCCAAATAGTTGTTGAGTCAGAGTTTGATTTGCGCGGGAAGATCAAGATTTTGAATTGCGTGAATTTGCTTTGGCGTCTCTCTGGATGCTGGAATCTGACTAACTAAGCAGTTGAGTTTTTTCTTTTTATATGTTTTTAGCTAGAAAAATAGGCTCAAGAAATTTGAGCGCCAAAGAGATTTTCCACGTGCATTTTAGGCTGTTAACCAATGAGAAACTGAGTTGTTGAAATTAGTGTTCTGATTGAATAACAGGTGTGTGTGGGTGTAAAAATGGATTGTTCTGCTAGTAGGGGTGAAGGATAATGTGGTTGATTCCATATATATATATATATATGTATGTGTGTGTGTGTGTGTGTGTGTGTGTGTGTGTGCGCCTGAAGAAACCACATTGGTAG